>JAOWBN010227355.1:0-12796 GCA_028565015.1 Pinguicula moranensis
CTCTCCTCCTCTGGCGCCGCAGCTGCAGAGCAAGTCCTCGCGAGTAAAGGAAGAAATCCCGTGTACGCGCAAACTTTCTTGGATTTCAATAGCGGGCTTGTTTTTGTCAATAGTTTGTGTAGTTGTTGATATGACAGGGTTGTTGGCTTGCCTTGTCTGATTGGGATCATGGCGTAGAGTTTCTTGGCTTCTAGATTTTGATCCGCCGGTAATGGAGTTGGCTTCTTCTGTCGATTGACAAAATCTGGATAGATTTCCACCACTATCTCTTGTGGGTGCTCCAGCATTAATTCGGCTGCAGTCAGAGGGATCTGATATGTGGAAACGGCGCCATTCGACAGAATCACCGCTCCGGTGGTGGATTTCGCCCTGCCGGTGTAATGGGTGGCGGAGTTCCCCATCTGCGGCGGCGCCGGAATCAAGAGGAAATATCGGAAGTGTGTGTGGATTTTGTGAAGATGGGGCTCTTAATAGGGTTGAGGAAAGGAATGAATGGGAGGGTTTAGACTTGGAGAGAAAAGTGTCGGTTAAACCAATTACCAACAAAAAAAAAAAGTGTTTGTTAAACCACTCCATCTATGGGATTAGAAATCGGAAGGTGGACTTGGTAACAACTAATCAGAATTTCAAATGAAGTGATGGGATAAGTCAGGCGCATCAAGAAGCATAGCAAGAGAGTTTGTACATGAAGGATTTGTACTTGAAAGTCTTACCAACCGTTCAACCGTACAAGTTCCTTCAAAAAATGTCATCTATCAAGAGAACTTCAATTGGATCATTTATTAGATATGGTACGGCCTGGCAACCATTTCCTCTCTGCACGTGATAATTCTCTTCCACCTTTTCTTTCTCCACCTCCCGTTACTCAAACTCAAGGGCGGCCTCGAGAAAATAAGTTTTTACAGAATTTTTATGCATTTTTTCGATAAAATTTTAAATCCAAAATAGAATCCAACTACTTTTAGGTGAATTATGGAATATGTCAAGAGAAGTTGCGGTGTTTTTAAATTTTTGAATATTTTGTAACATTCAAATTGTTTTAAACTTGAATATTTGGCAACAATTTTGCATTTTTTTAAAATTTATATTTTTTATTAAAATGTTATTTTTTTAAGGTGGGGATTATAGCTCATTTATGAGACATAATGACTAAGCACCCAATAGAACTTGACATCGATCCTACACAAATTCAATTGTCAAACACTTTGAATTTTGTTTCCGCCAGATTTGGTTCCGGAATTGGAGCTGTGGGTACACGTTCTACTACTCTTCTATTTCGGTTTAATGAATGTAGAAATATGGAAGACCTAATAGATTTAACTTGTTTAGAATGCATTTCGTTTAGATTCCCTGAAATTTTAAATTTAGAAAATTATGTGCGCATATGTTTAAATATTGATTTAATGAGTTTTTTTTTATTAAAATGTTGATTTTTTGGTAGAGTTTCACGTAAATCACACACTACTGACATTGAAAAATCTTATAAGAAAAGAAAAACTAATTTATGTAAAGTTTTACTATCCATGGAAAATAAAGTCTCTATATATAGTGATATATGAATGAATCACTAGCAACAATATAGTTATATGAAAATTATTTGTCATTTGATAGATAATGGTTGGAAAATAAAAAAATGAATATTAGAGTATAGGCTGTTTGATAAAGCGCACAATGCACAAAATATAACATTTATTATTATGTTGGTTTTAAAAGAATATAATTTAAAACATCGTGTATATAGTGTTTCTTTTGATAATATCACTTCTATTTATGGTTGTGTAGATGATTTAAAGGTATTATGTAATTCTTCTTTTAGTGGTCGTTTTTTTTCTTCATATTTGTTGTATTTGTCATATTATTAATTTATGTGTATAAATGCTCTTAGATGTATAGATTAAATTTAAAAATCTCATTAAACGTACAAAGCAACCCATTGCAACTCAATATATGCGTTACTAAATCAAACCATACCTTATAAAGAGTTATTGTGCAGTTTTATGAAAAGTAGATTTCAAAATATGTATTTACATCAAAGTCAATCGACTGAGTGTGAAAAAACTCTTAGAATTATTAAAAATATTTTAATTATTTTACTAAATTATTATCATACATATATAAACTAATCTCTTACATTGTTGTTCTGGCCTGTGTTAATGTAGGGGCTATTATTACTACTTTTCAAGAAGAAACTAATTTAATAAATTGTGTAAATGCTATTACTGAAAAGTGGCTCAAATATTTTTTAAATATATCACTACTTAACCTTTTGGCCAATATATTAGACTCTCGAATAAAATTAGAAGGTTTTCAAAAATCACTAAAAGTTTATTATAATGAATTTGTTGACGAGAATGGTATACCCCTTGTCAACTGCAGGAGTATATTTTTAAATATGTTTACTTTATTAAAGAATTATATTTAGAATATCAAACTTGTCTATATATTCCTGTCCAAACTTGTGGGGGTGAGTGTGACTCTAGTAGTAATGGTACTTCTAGTGTAGTAAAACTAGAAAGAATGGAGAATATAATGAACTCAATATCAAAACGGCCGAGGTACTCGTCAAGTTCCACATAAGTGAAACTTAAGACTCATATAATGACTACCCTTGAGATTGCTCAAACAAGTGAAGATGATGGTTCGTTTGACCGGAATTTCGATATTCTTTATTGATGAATGAGCAAAGCAAAAGATTTTTCGGTATTGTCGGTTATGATAATTGAAGTTAGCATGTTTGGTTTCAATAGTTACCATAGAGCAACAAGTTTTTAGCAAGAGAGGGTACATTTTAGAGAACCATCGTGCATCAATGCATCCGAAGAAGCCGACTCATTCAATGCATAGGATACCAAATCGGTAAACACCACCAGTCCAACTGACTAGTAGGTAATTGATCTAAGAGAATTACGTAAGTTTTAATTCATTTATATATATATATATACATAAATGATATGTATGTAACTTAATTATAATTGTATTTTACATTTATAATAAAGTTCATGCCCTCATTTCCCTTTTTTTTTAAACCTTAAACTCTAGACCTTAAACCTTAAACTTTGTAAAACTTTATTAAACTTATATATAACTTATAAACTTTATAAAAATTATAAATTATTAAACTATATAAACTTTCTTTATAAAAAAGTTTCAAACTTTATTAAAGTTATATAAAACTTATATAAGTTATAAACTTATATGACTTATAAACTTATAAATTTTTAAACTTATGAACTATAGACTTATATAAAATTTATTAAACTTATGCTTATCAATTTTTTTTTATTAAACTTATATAACTTATATACTTAGAAACTTATAAAATTTATAAAAACTACACAATTTATATAAACTTATAAAAAAAAATTATACACTAAAATGATATAACAAAATATTTTATATAAACAATTTTTTAAAAATAATAAAAAGTATTAAAAAATTAAAATAAATTCAACGTGAATAGGAGATTTAACCATATCTAACCTGTCTCAAAACCAGGTCCAGAACTGGAGTACCAACTATGAAATGGAGGGTCGGACCGATTAAACCGGCCCCGGACAGTTTGGCCGAGGTTTGACATGGCCCATCCACCTCTACGCTGGCATATTTTTTTTCTCTCCCCAACCACTCATTTTTATCTCTTCTGCGTGCTAGGTTGTCGCCTCCACTCTTTTCTGCACCCCTTAATCCGTCGGATCGTCGGTCGCCTTCCACCTCCTTGCCGCCTGCTGCCGCGGAAAAAGTCATGAAGTCTAAGGTGGTGATTCTTTCCTTGTATACTTATGAAACTCAAATTTAGGGTTTAGGGTTTACACCATTTCCCACACCACAGCCGCCTCCGCCAATTTGTCATGGGATATGCCCAGGTTCTCCGTTTCCTTCGATTCTTTTCTTATTTCCCTCCGCCTTCTTTCCTAGTATACTTATGAAACTCAAATTGAATAGCACTTGGAAATTCAGTTGTATGCAGAAATGTAAATCGCAATGAGATTTGACTTGGGAGAGAAAATCATCTACTCTTTTTTTTTCCCAATTATCTTAACTGTTTTTCCGTACAATCCTTTTCCCTCTCTTTTCTGTTAATTTACTGAAGGAAAACAACTCAACTTATACTAATGAAAGTGTGTAAAAAAATGAAAGATGTCTCTAATTTGGTCCATCAGATCGGGACAAGATCGAACCGTCCATATTTTCTCCACATATATATCTTCAATAAGCAGAGGTGTGTCTCTGTTTCTTCCTCCAACTAATAAAGATGCATTTTCATTTTTTGTGGATTGTTCTCCAAATAATGAAGGCGCGACTCTGCTTATTTTTGACAAAACATTTCTCCTCCTCTGTTGTCCAGTGAATGAAGAAACATGAAGAAACAGAATGCTCATGTTCTCTTTCTCCTGAGAAAACCTACTCCAGTTGCATTATTTGCTTGGCTGCCCGTGGGCTCATCGGTTTGTTTTTGCTGATGCTAGAATATGGCTTGATACTTCAACACCCCCCTTCAAGAGAGCATTCCATAGACTCATCTTAAACAAAATGGAGCAAAAACCAGTTGCAAGAAGAGCTTTAGTAAAGATGTCCGCCAGCTGATGACTAGTAAAAATATGCTGCTGATCTATCGGGCCTAACCTAACCTGATCACGCACAACGTGATAGTCTATCTTAATGTGTTTGGTACGTTCATGAAACACCATACTTGCGGTAATATCCAAAAGTCGCACGATTATCACACCAAAACTTGACAGGCAATGTAAGGGAGATTATGAAATCTGCTAACATAAAAACAATCCATTATATTTCTCTGACCGCCATAGCCATGGCACGATATTCAACCTCTGCAGATTAGCAAGCAATGGTAGCTTATTTCTTTGTTTCTTAGGAGATGAGGTTTGATCGAAAGAAGACACAATACCCTATTAAAGAATGTCTAGAAGCCTTGCAGCTACCCCCAGTCTGCATCACTATATGCTGTTAAGGTGGAACGAATTCGATTGGTATAAAACAAACCAAGGCTGGAATTTCCAGAGAGGTATCTGAGGACGTGCAGTGTTGAAGTCTGATGGGACTCATGTGGCTAATGAACGAACTAACTCAACTGTTGTACAAATATGTAAGGTCCGGCCTTGTGTAGTTTAGATACAACAAATGACCAATAAACCTTCTTTATTTTTCAAGATTATGATAGAGAAGTGCGGATTCTTGATCTGCAGCTTGAAATTTAAGTTCACTTGGCAAGGAAGTTGAGGCTGTTTTGCAGCTCAAATGACCTGATTCATTTAGCAAATCTCTAATATACTTTCTTTGATTGATGTAAATACCTGCTGCTGATCAAACAATTTCCATGCCAAGGATCTTGCTTAACTTTGCAAATTCCTGTCAGAGAGTTTCCTGTTATCAAGACATCATCGACGTACATAATTAAAAATAGTTGATGATCAGATTCAAATAAAGAAAATAGACAAGGATCATGGTATGATTGTTTGAATTTGTATGCCTCCAGTTTAGTTGTGAATTCAATGTTCCACTGTCTTGATGTTTGCTTCAATCCATAAAATAATTTCTTAGTTTTTGTATACCCAAAAGGAGAATGCATATATACTTCTTCCTCAAGTGTACAGTGGAGAAATGCGTTGCTGATATCTAACTGATGAATACTCCATTTCTAGAGGCTACAATTGCAAACATGATTCTAACAGTACAACTTTTGCCACGGTACTAAAAAATTCATAAAAATCTTTTCCTTCAACTTGTGTATATCCCTTTGCCACAAGGCGTGCTTTGTATCTGTCTACTGGTCCATTTGGCTTGCACTTCACATGGTAAACCCATTTTGACCCTATGGCTTTCTTGTTAGCTGGCAGGTTAGTTAGCTCCCAAGTTCGGCTGTCCTCCAGGGCCTTCAATTCCTGATTCATGGCTGTTATCCACTTGGTGTCGGACTTAGCTTGATTGTAATGTTTAGGCTCAATAATACTGGGGATACTTGCCGTGAAAGCACAATAACTGTCAGTAAACCAGCAAGATTAATCTAAAGGAGGCAGATCAGAAAAATTATTTTGTTTTGACTGAGCAGCAAATACATGAAAGTCCTCCATCCAGAATGGAGTTGTGGTAGTTCTTGTACTTCTCCTAGATTGAGGTGCATCAATATGAACATCAGGTGGTTCTTCAGTTTGCAATTCATCAGTTTCAAGAGATATGTCATGAGGCTGTAATGAAACATCATTAATATCTTCGGATTTTCTGTCAGATACCAGTTCCTGAGCTGGAGCTGTGCTTAGCTCTGGAGTAGATTCATCATCAGAAAAAATTGGATCAGTTTTGTCTGTGGGTTTTAATTGAGATAATGAGATAGCATCATCAGTACCAAGACATGAGGGAAACCTCTTTCAAAAAATTGTACATCTCTGGAAGTAATGATCTTACTTGAGTCCAACAGTTATATTTTGTACCCTTTTTGTCCAGGAGGATAGCCAACAAATATACCTTTCAGTGAACGTTTGTCAAGCTTATCTCTGCCAGGATGAAAATCAACTACAAAACATAGACATTTGAATACTCCTAATCTGTGCAGTTCAGGTTCAATATTGTTTAAAATAACAAAAGAAGATTTGTAGTTGTGAGTATTGCTTCCCCCAAAAAAATTTCTTGGGCAATTTTGCTTGTTAAGTATCATGTGTTTTCTCTCCACTAGACCATTTTGCTGGGGTGTATAAGGGCAACTTCTTTGGTGCAGAATGCCATTTTCTTGGAATAGTTTCAGGTTGTAAGTGTTCATAAACTCAGTGCCATTATCTAACCTTACTTTTTTTACTTGCCGTGCATATTGTGTCCTGATCATCAATATAAATGATTCAATCAATTGAGGTACCTAGTCTTTGTATCTGAACAGGTAAGTCCATACAGATCTGCTACAATCATTAACTATAGTTAGAAAGTATTGACACATAGTGATGGAATGAATTTATATGGCCACCAAATATCTGTGTATTAACTCAAAATAATTTTTTGATATGTGCATGTTGTCATTGAATGATAAGCGGCTTTGTTTTGACAGAGGACAAACATCACAGAAACCAATATTATCTGCTTCTTCAACCAGTCCATCAAATTCTGTTAAGTGCTTTATTACATTATAGGAGGGGTGTTCCATTCTAATATGTAAAAGACTAGGCACTACAGGCGTGCACACAACAACCAGTTTACTCTATGACAACAAATCTTTACAGGCTAAATTTTTTGAAGATAGCAAGAAGGAAAAGTATGTGTCTTGTCCTTTAGAACTACATTCTCATCAAAGGAAGCATCATTTAAAATGTAGAGTTCTCCCTTCACTTGTCCTACTGCAATTATCTTTTTTTCTTTAAGGTCCTGCAGCAAGCATATATCACGCAAGAAGATCAATCCCAATTCTGCACTCAAAGACAGTTTGCTCACTGATAACATACAAAACTTAAATTGGGTACACACAGGCATGACTTCAGAATCATTGATCCGGACAAAAAAACATCTCCACTGCATTTTACAGGTTTTATAATCTGGTAACCATACAGGTGTTAAATCATGAAACAAATGTATATTTGACAACATAGATTCATCAATACACATATGATTTGTAGCCGTCGTGCCAACTATCCAATCCTGCTTACCAATTTCTGTATGTATAAGATTAGATACTGATTGAAACACTTTCCTACATGAGAAATCATCATAATGAGCCAATTAATACGCATCTTCTCACCCTGCCCTTCAATTCCTTTTCCCTTTGATAGCCTTTGCAACTCCCTCTTCAAACTGCCTACCACCTCATAAAGACTATCCAGATTATTTTCTTTCTACTGCAGAGATGTGTTCCCCTGCATTCCATCTTCATTAAACTCAACTTAATTAGCTGCATTAACTGGCTTTGCTCCTCTCTTTTGATCAAACCATCCTTCAGGGTATCCTTTTAACTTGAGACATTCATCAATGTTATGTCTCGTGCGTGTGCAATGGGTGCATTTTAAAAGACTCTTGTCTCTTCTCCGCTCACTTCATCCCTCCGAATAACCCTTAAGCTTAAAGCATTCCTCAATAGTATGGCATGTGCAATGAGTGCACTTTAAATTGCCCTTCCCTTTTTTAGATTCCTATTTCCAGTTTGTTCCTTTAACCGTCATTGCTGCATTCATGCCATCACGAGCTGCTGCAATGTTTATGGTTACCTATTTCTGCTCCTCTGCAGTGACTACCAGATAGTATACATCATCTATATGTGGCAGAGGATTCGTCCAAATTATATGCCCCTTCTCTGCTTCATAAGTATCATTTAGCCCCATCAAAAAATCAACATTGCTCCAACTTCACCATCAATGTGTGGTGTGGGCCTCAACTCTTCATATTGATCCCATATCACCTTCAACTTTCCCATAAAACTCACTAACACTTATGTTTCCTTGTCTCAATACAACAATGTTACGTTTCAATACAAATAGATGCCGCAGGCTGGTGGTTCCAAACCTTTTTTCAAGGCTTATCCAAAGAGTCTTAGCATCTTTTATAAACATACATGTACGCATCAATTATGGATGTAAAGATTCACGTATCCATGAGCAAAATAAACTGTTTGCCCTTTTTCATTTTAAGTAAAACATAAAATCTTCACTCGGTTTCTCGAGTGAACCATCCACAAATCCAATTTCAGTTTACCTCAAGTGCTTACAGAATAGCACTCTTCCACTGCAAGTAATTTGAGTCATTCAACATAATCGAGACTAGTTGCATACCTGGATTATCCGATACATGTACTTGCAACTACTCTTCCATCAAGTCATCTAGGCGATGCTTGCGCTTTATCGCCAGCAGCTCCATATTCATTTCAACTTTAGTTCTTGCCATTTGCAGTCGATTACTTCAATCAGCGATTGCTAACAGAAAACTAACTACATATCTTTTTTTTTTTTGAAAAGCCAAATTTTATATATATGATATAATATATTTACAGAATACAAATAACGTTGAAAACAACATTAGAATACAGCTAGAGATTATATATCTTCTGATCTTCTGGTCAATGAGCATATAATGAACTAACCACATATCTTTGAATCATCATAATTTAACTAACTCTGATACCATTACAAAACTCAAATTGAATCGCACTTTGAAATTCAAATGTATGCTGAAATGTAAATTGCGATGAGATTTGGCTTGGGAGTGAAAATCTTCTCTTTTATTTTTTCCAATTTTCCCATTTGTTTTTCCGTACAATCCTTTTCCCTCTATTTTTATATTAATTTAATAAATGACAACAACTCAACTTATACTAATGAAAGCGTGTAAACAAAATGAAAGACGTCTCTAATCCGGTCCATCAGATCGGGGAAAGATCGATCTGTCCATATTTCTCCACATATCTATCTTCTATCAGCAGAGGCGTGTCTCCGTTTCTTCCAACTAATAAAGATGCATTTTCCTCTTTGTTGAGTTTCTTTGGTCGGATTTTTTAATTTCTTAACACTTAATACACGGATTAGTAAGCATTTAGGTGAATAATTCATAAAATAGCAGAAATTAAACCAACACAAGATTTAAGGCCCGAGGTTCACCGTCTCCTTAGATCTGGTTAATCCTCGTTGTACTCCGGAATCGGTAGCTCTCGTAACTTATATTATTTTTCAAAATCTTAACCAAATACACCAAATCCGAACGAATCCAAACTAGATGTCAAAAGATAACACATACAACCACTAATCTAGTTTAAAGAACTCACTGAAAGTCTAAAAAATTCCTATAAACGTGCAAATAAAACTAAAAATTGGACCTCGAAACCATTAAGTAAGCTAAACTAGATCAAAATTGGTAGCAAAATGAAGACCTCGGTGAATAAGAACAATCTCGCCGACAGAATTTCAACAAACACCGTAAGTTTGCTGAAAAATCATAAGTTTGCCGTGAAAAACGAAGAGAGAAGTGAGAGAATAATCCAAAAGTCGAGAAGTTAGAGAGAGTAAAGTGAATTAATTATTCCCAGAAAAGCTTTTATATTCACTTTGAAATCAATTTCTGTCCGTCGGATCATCTCAAATCAACGGCTCCAAATGCACCATAGGATCTTACTTAAAACAAATGATCCGATCTTCCCCGATTACCTCAATAAATCTGAGCCATCGGATCCTATCAGAGAATCGAATGGTTTCGACTTTTCGGTGGAAACTTCCTCAATACGCTTCATTATAGACCGTAGGATCAAAGTAAAATCAATGAACACGATTAATTTGAATAACTTCCTCGAGAAACTTCACTAATAGCCGTTAGATCATATTATAAATGAACGGTTCAGATTTCATAACGACAAATCAGCGGGATTTAACCGTAGTCATACGATCAAAATAATTGTACGGTCACGATCACACTTTCATAAATGGAAAACTTGTAATTTCAACAAAAGTCAAGGGCAAAACAGTCAATTCTTATTCATTAAGGATAAATCAATCATTTTACCATCACATTTCAACCAAATTCAAGACACATAAGTATAGAACCGTAATTTCACACTTTTAAACAATTTTTAATAACAATTTTGATATTTGCATTCAGCAGTCTCCACCTTGCAAATATAAAAAACTACTAAGAAAGAACTTCAATTAGCAGTACTTTCCTTTCTCAGCGGGATAGCTCAATTCTTTGAGTCCCACCTGGAGCCATGATTCTTCTGTCTATCAATAACTGCATGCATTGCGCGGTGAATGTGAAGAAGCTTTCAAATTTAATCCAATTTTAAACCCATTTAATTGTTATGCTACGAGAACCAGAATTCCTTATAACCCCAATTTAAATCCTACAAAACAATGTTAGTCCATTCCAAGTAAATTATACACTTTTGAAACTTAGCTTGAGATACAACTTTAGTTCCAAAATCAACCGCATTTTCATCAGTTTTAATCTTTTCAAGTTTAATCACATTTCCGGCTAAAGTATCTCTAATAAAATGAAATTTCACATCTATATATTCAGTTCGTTCATGAAAAACATGATTTTTACTTAAAAATATTGCAGACTGACTATCACTCAAAAGAGACACAAGAATTTGAAATTCCGATTTCACTTATTAAATCATGAAGCCATAAACCTTCTTTAGTTGCATCAGCTAGTGCTATATATTCAGATTCAGTGGTTGATAAAGCAACTACGGATTGAAGTTGAGATTTTCAACTAATACAATTGCCACAATAGAAAATAGCAACTAGAAGTGGATATTCTAGAATATAAGTCTCTTGCATAGTCACTATCTACATAACCACAAATGTCCAAATCCGAATTTCTCATTTTGAAATTTAATCCTATGTCAAATGTTCCAATCAAGTATCTTAAAGTCCACTTTAATGCATTTCAATCTTCTAGTCACGGATTAGATATAAATGTACTCAACAAAGAAACTACAAAAGCTATATCCGTCCTAGTACTAACCATTGCATACATTAAAGACCCAAGTAGGTTTGCATAAGGAATTTTTTTCCATCTTTTCAGTATCAGAAGGTGTAGTTGGACATTGATCTCTAAACAATTTAAAATGGGCAGCAATAGGCAAAGTAACACTTTTGCATTTATTTAACAAGTATTTCTTAAATAATCTAGTCATATAAGAGATTTCTTGCAACTTTAAAGTTCCCAAGTCTCTACCTCTAATTATTTTCATTTCTAAAATTTTCTTGGCTTCGCCTAAATTATTCATTTCAAATTCAGAGTTTAAAATTGATTTTAAGCTCTCAATTTCAGATTTATTTTTACTACTTATCAACATGTCATCAACATATAATAACAAGAAAATGGAAGAATAATATTCAGAATTTGAAAAATACAAACAAGAGTCATAACTATTTCTTTTGAACCCTAGTTTTAAAATAAAGTTATCAAATCTTATATACCATTGTCTAGGGGTTTGTTTTAGTTAATATAATATTTTTTTAGCAAGCAAACAAAATCAGATTGCTTAGAATCAACAAAACTTAAGGGTTGTTCCATATAAATCCCTTCTTCTTATTCTCCATTAAAAACAAAAACAGTTTTAACATCAAGTTGTTCAATTCTAAATTAAAACACGCAGCATATGACAACATAATTCTGATTGTTTTATATTTAACAACTGGAACAAAAATTTCATTATAATCAGTTCTTTCCCTTTGGGAGAAACCCCTAGCTACTAATCCAACTTTAAACAACTTTTGATCGCTAGGTAAAGTCTCTTCCTTAATTTTATAAACCCATTTACATCTTATAACTTTCTGTTTTTTAGGTTTAGGCACTAATATCCAAGTTTGATTTCTTTTAAGTGAATTCATTTAATCAAGCATAGCAAGTTTCCAAATTTCAGAATTCTCACAAGAAATTTAAGCACTATAAGTTCCAGGTTCAAATACACAAACATTGTCACCGACAGAAAATGCAAAATCAAGTAATTCAGCAAAATTAACATATCTTGCTGGAGGTCTTCTAATCCTAACTCCTTTACTTAAGCAACACTGTCCGAGGTGGAGGGATGAGATGTGTCTAAATCTGGTGGTTCCTGAATTTCTTCAGGTTCCACAGCTTGTGAAATAGTTTCAATTTGCACAATTTGATCATTTTTAAGTGGTGGATCTCTCCCAAATAACTCCACCTCAATTGAAGGTTCCCTAGACTCCACCTCAATTGATGTATCAACAAAAATTGAAGGCAAACAAGGAAATTCAGATTGATTAAAGATGACATCCCTGCTAATTATTATTTTAAATCCAGGTTCACTTCTATCCCACAACCTATAACCTTTTGTGCCTTCTTGATA
>JAOWBN010227366.1:0-12795 GCA_028565015.1 Pinguicula moranensis
CGACGGTTCCAAAAAATTCCGGACCCTCCGAGGCACCTCTATTCTAAAAATAAGTATCGTTTAAGTACTTGCGCAAAACACCACCCCTCTTAAAAATAAGAAGAAATAGTAGAAGAAGGCCTGCGCAAAACAGAGCCTAAATAATATGCTTATACCAAACACGGGATAGGAGATGAATAGATAAGTATACAATCCGGACACCGTGAAAAAAATGTGTACCAAACAGAAGGCCAATTACGCAATCCGATAGGAAGTACAAAGTAATATTTTTGGTAGGATTAAATTTGTTGTACTACCAAACTTGCCTTAGAAAGACAAGCGAAGTATGCAACCCTAAACGAGAGAGAAAAATATAATAAGAGATTTTCATGTGTATTATATTTAAAATAGCTAAACACATTCAAATAAAACGCAACTTTACCAGTATATTTCCAACTAAGTTGGGGTTTGGGGGGGTCTGATGTACGCGACCATACCCTTGTAATTATACAAAGAGACCGTTTCCATTTTGCGATCCAGTTGGGTATCGATTCCTGGACCTCACATTTGTGAAGTGTAGTTCTCACCACTTGAGCTACAGGGCTTGATAGCTAAACACATTCAAATAATGTGCCAAATGAATAGTAACGTGCAGCGGCCATTTTGTCCTGGGACCCAGGACCTGCTGGGTCTGTAATTGGGACCCACCGGGTCATAGGTTTGACCCGCAATCCAATTTTTTATTATTATACACAATAATTTTAAAATAACAAATATAAACCTATAGTAATAGTAGATAGAGCTGACCGGTTCACGATTTAGATTCGGAATCGGCAGTTCATGGTTAACTGATACTGTTTCGATCAGTTCCGACACAATTGTGGCTGGTTCTAGCACTGTTTTGTCCAGTTTCGATTGATTCTGGCTATTGTTTTATTTAATTATTATTATTATTTTTATAATCATTGGCCAATTTCGATTGATTTCAGCTGACTGTTAACCGCCAATTTTAGGTCAATTCCATGCCAATATAATTCTAAAAACTCTAACTGTAATTGAACCAGCGATTAATCAAGTCGATTCACTGAACCATCGGTCAAGTTCTGATCTCGTTCCGCGGTGGTTTATTTTGTCCAACTCTAGTGGTAGAGATTGTAGATTAAATTTAGAGATAACAAGGGGGCATGCCGAGGGTGGGTCGACCCGAATCATGAGAAACTTGAGGCTCTTAATCGGGTCTGAGTTGGGTCCAGACATGAATAATCCGCTCCCAGGTAGACTCGCGCTCGCAAGAAACCTGAAAGTCTTGTGTTAGGATTGAACAACAAGTGCGAAAACAAAATGAAACTGTGGACACGAAGTGCGAAAACAAAACAAAAACACAGATTTACACAGATTCAAGATAAGTGCGAAAACAAAACAAAAACACAGATTTACGTGATTCAATCAAATGGACTACTTTCACTACAACTAGAATTTTTTATTTCACTGTAATATTTTTGAATACAAAGTATAATTGAAAAAAAGAATGCTTACATGCAAATTTTTCATTATGGTTAGAATTCATCAAAATTTTAATACGGTTTGAGGGTGACCGTCGCTAACATTCTATTAAGGGAACTCGGGAACGATCATTTTCAAGGAGGGGGTCCAAGAGCACCTTCCCATACCCGTAAGCCCAAAAAGCGTGAGGGTATGGGAATGGATGGGGTTGAAGAGGACCCCCCAAAGAGAGACGTGAGGGTAGATTCATCATCCTTGGGAAGGATGATGGATGCAAGCGATAGCGATAAGTCAACTAACTCAGACAGCGCACGCGCGTCCCCCATCTATGTAAAGGAGGTGGACCAGCATATATCACTTGCACATAAATGGAAACTAATTGATGGTCTCTGGAAAATAAATTGGAGGTGGCGGATCCCACTTCGGTCGGATGGAAAAAAGCTGACGGAAAATTGGGAAAATGAGATGAGGTTGAACTGGCCGAAACATGGTGATGATTACTGGAGGTGGTTACCAAATAGAAATGGGAGGTATTCGGTTTCCTCAGCATATAAAGTCTTACGTGAGGATTCTTGGGTGAGTGATACAAATTGACAACATCTATATGTCCCTCAGTACTTGGTATGGGGTCGGATTTCACCCAAAAATGCCATGATATTTTGTTGGCGCGCTCTTCAAGTTCGGATTTCTACAACAGACAAATTAATTATGCGAGGTATGTCCATTGAAGAAGAGAAACGCAATTGTTCATTGTGCTCTTTACATTTGGAAACTGTAAATCATATATTCTGTTTATGTGATAAAGCTTACTGGAAGTGGTCCTCAGTATATAATTGGTTCCGTTTTACCAATGTGGGATAATCGAATATTGTTGATCAATTCCTAGCACATGTGAAAATGTGGTCTACAAGCCATGGTAGGGAACTCTCGACAGCACTTTGGCACTATACAATATGGAACATATGGAAGAAAAAAAACAATATTCTCTTTGAACAGACACTGATCCCAAAAAAAGAGGTTAAGCAAATTCGGAATGATCTTTGGTCTTGACAGGACACGATGACAAAAATATCAAAAAATGCAACCTCTGATATATGGAGACAGAATCCGTAAACATGTATTGGCTCATTGAGACGCCGTAATTTTTTTGTTTTTAATTGAAAATATGGAGAAGTAATCTTCAAACATGTAAGTTCTAAAAAAAATGTAAACTACTGAATTTTTTCTTTAATTCAATACCACTCATACAAAAAAAAAAGAAGGATTTCGATCTTAGGCTCCAACATCGCTCGCGCTTCTTCGTCGGGTCCGAAACTGTGGACACGAAGAACAGGCAACAGCGCATAAATATTCAAACATTCTCTTATTGGTTAAGACCAATTTTCTGATTTGATGATTTCCTCTCATGCTATAATTGGTTCCGAAGGTAAAGAGTGCGAAAGGGAGTGAGAGTGCGATGGAGGCTGCTCTGGCGGAGCTGGAAACAATACAAGTTCGAATCCTACGCCGCTTATCGGATTTTGAGCTTTCGCAGTTACCCAAGCACTTCTCTGATTCTCTCTCAATCTCCTCCTCTGCCGATGCCGTGGGCTCGAATGCCGATACTTCAAACACCACCGAAGGACGCCTCTCCGCCATTCTCCGAGCAAACGGCGTGGTGGACTTCTCATTTAAACGCGTGCCATCCGATTACTATGAATGGACTCTCGAAGCACGCCGCGACATCCTCGGGGCGCCATCAATTCATCACCTGTGCAAGAGCATTGTTTTGGTAAATGCAATCTCTGCCTTCCGTTCCATGATTAGGCGAATTCGAATCTTTGTGTTGGAGACTGATCATGTGTTACAGACTTGATTTTCAGTATTTGTGGCTTACGTTTTGTTTTTGTCTTGTTTTACTGAATGTGGATGCATAAGAATTCGATTAAAATCCATCGTTTGGTATACTGTCTACTGAGACTGCTAGGGCATTTGAATATGCGAATTATCTGAGACGTATTTATTTTCAAAGTATGATATTTCTCATTTTATAGACTACTGCCGATTATTTCTGTGAAATGATGAATTTCATGGAGACTTATTAATCAAAGCCTCTTTATTGTAATGAGAAGTTGGTTACTTCTCAAGCATCTCAGAAATTGTCAATAGTTGTCCTTGCATATCAAGAGTGAAGCCGATCATGTTGAAGTTAAATTAAAAACTGATTTGCTGTTCTCTCAGACTACGTATCCATGGTGTAAATGTTCTTAAAACTGTTACAATGGTGTGCTTGCGTAAATTGTAAAGGTCATTCGAACTAGCCTATTCCAGGGCAGGGACTATGCATGAATGCTGGAAACCTAACTTCGAATCTAATTTCCTCAAATGCTAATCTTTAATTGAGTAACATATGGTGAAATCACCCGTGAAGACTAGACAAAATATAAAAACAAAATGACTTTCTTAATGTGGCAGGTGTCTTGGAATAATTTATTGTCATGAAAAACATTCTGATTTGATTTATGGAATATGAAATTTATAGTTAGATATTGTAGTACGGGAAGGGCCAAAGTTGGAAATGAGGATATACTGGCTGGTGGAAACTCAATGGAGTAAATATTTCAGTGGCTTATGCAAATTAAAAGAACTCTGACACATGGAAATCGTTTTAAGATTGATGGAGCTAAGATTCGTTCTGGTAAGATGAAGGTAAGATCATCGTGGAATAGCAAGAAATGGTAAGGGTATTCGTAGCTGATAAGGATATTTCAGAGGGTAGAGAAGAAAAGTGTGCTCGTATGAGCTTTGCTGTGGATAGGATTTCGGGATCATCAACCACTTTTTTCACTTAGATTTCATCAAATGATTCTACCTGACTGCAGCTATAGCCTGGTGTCATCCATCAAATGAACAGAAAATTTTATTTGTTCTTATGAAAGTGTACATTTCCAGTTCTGAATTTTTTTTTTTTTTTTTTGTATTGGTGGATTTCCAAAATTTAGGAAGTTTATTTTTTGCATTTAGGGAAAAATGATTTTTTTTTTCTTTTAAGTGTACAAGCTGCATGTATAATTCTTCGTATATGTCATGATAGAAGATTTCTTTTTCTCCTAATTTTTCATGACTTCTTAAACATCCCATGCCTCAAGAAACATAGTAAGAAATTTTCATGCACTCACTTATTATAGATAGCAATTAATGATCATATGAGGAGCTTTTTCGTAAAAGTTCATGAATACCCAACTTTTGTCTCTAAACTAGGAACTATATGTGGATAAAACCAGCTTTTATATGACTGCTCTCTTCTTTATACCCATGTCACTATCACCTTATATTTTCTGTGGTTAAAACCCCATTTGGTTAATGGTGGGTTGTACGAGATATGAAATAAGTAAACTAGAATGTGTCCTGAATAGATACTTTCTCAGGAGCACCAACTAATTTTTAAATTACAACAATAACAATCTTCTCACTATCTACAATTTGTATGGTAGGTTTCTTTGCAGTCTGAGAGTGATGCTCGGACACATGACTTTTCCATTATTTCTTAGTTCCCACAACCTGATAATTGGTTTCCTTTGAATTGTAAGTACTTCTATTATGTAGGTGAATACTCAAGCACCAGCAAATGTAACTGATTGCAGTGACCGGAACTTTTCCAAGTATTACATTGTTGTTGTCCAGGTACTGTGCCTTTTTCATCGATATATCCTATAAATATGATGGGCCTTGTTTGTTTTTTTACTATGCTTTCTCTGGTTGCAGTACACTGCCCGTTTTAATGCTGAGATGGTCAAGAACTTTTTGTATGCACTTAACGATGGCAAGATACCAAAAAAGAAAATCAACAGTATGCCAATAATTTTCATTACAGTGGTACTTTGATTAGTAACCGTGATCTATCTTCGTGGGTGCAGATTTTATTTTTTAGGATATAATTGTTTTTTTTTTTGTGCTAATCTTTTTTGAATTTGGTTTTCTGCTAGCGTGAAATTGCAATTCTTAGATCTTATTTCTAAGGAATTTTGACTGAAAACATGAATAGGTATCTGTTAATTTTTCTTTGACCCTTAGACATTTCTTTGGATTTAGGACCGTTACATGGAATCTTGTTCCGTGAATGTACTGTTGGTGCTCTGCACATCGATTCTGTCTTCATTTCTTTACATTTACATAATCATCAAGGAGTAAGTGTATTCTTTTATGTATAGTATTAGCGATAGATGTTTTAACCCAGTTGTGAGATCCTCCTCCATCATTATTGTGAGACATTTATCTTTATAATTTTTATTTGAGTTACCAAAATATTATTGCAGACTCTTGGCTACTATGTCCACGTATTCTATATCAATAAAAGGACAACTGAACCAGCATATGCCAGCTTTAAATTAGGCAAGAATAAATAAGAATGTGTTGTTGGTTCTTGACATATGCATGTGACTGGTGCTTAAAAATAGTGACAAGTTCTTCGAAATATTGTCTCTATGGGACATGCTTTGGAAAATTCCTAAACCTGTACTGTTTTAGGCGTTTCACATGCTCTACAGAATATCTTTAAGATGTGTAGCGAAGTCAATGGCTGATCTACAACTTTGTTTATGATGGTAATATCTCCATTTGAGTTGCAAACTTTGTTTATTGATGTATATGATGGATGATCTTATAAACTGCTTTCACAATTAAAGTTCTCTTATCTTGAAAGAATTTGATATCTGCAGCCGTGCTATATGATAACTAGGTTTATAACTGAGCCATGTATGCAGTGCGACTTGCTCCAGAGGAAACATCAATGGAGCTGACTGGTTATATACACAACGGAGTAACCTGTGTTGGCATGAGGACTTGTATTCCGGTAACAAATCATCTGACTCTTCTTTACTAAAATCAACTTACTAAACTAGCATTTCAAAGAAGTCTATTCAGTTCTCTGTACATAGTTTAAGGATTTGTGACTGCGTTTTTTAATTCTGTGAACCTGCCAACTTGCTTTATTTAATGAAAAGTGAGGAAGCAAATCTATTTCTTAGGAAGATATTTGGGTCCTAAGCTGCCTGCTTGCATGTTGAATGAGTTTATTGGGTCAGCCACTTTGTTTTTCTGCACGATACGGTAAACAAGAATGGTGTTTAATAAGGGATGTAGAGTATGGGGGCTCTCGTATTTTTTGTTGTCATCATCTGTATGAAATTACTACTGCTTGTAATGTATAAGCTTTGAGGTAGGTTCGGGTAGAATTCTTAATTCTTGTAGAACTAGCTTGAGTTTTCTCATTCAAGGGCTCCCCAGATGACCTGGGCATCCCCAAGCGAGCAAACAGTAATATTAAACACTCAAGTGAGATTTGTCTATTCTCTTTCTGATCTGAAGTCGTCACATCTGATTTAGCTGTATCCCAAACTTCTACAAGTTATGCCTTGGCATCATTGACAGCCCTCTCTCCCGGATAATGTAACCTTATGATTTATAGACCCAGAAGCTTCAAAAATTTTACCAACGTTAAAGGAACCTATATAGAAAGCGGGAATCCTCTTACCCGGATTTGGAAAGCTTGATATGATCCTTTTTATTCAGTTTCTCTTTTTTTTTTTTTTTATTAAATTCCATCCATAGATTCATGTGGCTCTCTTTGGGTGAGAGCCAAAACCCTTACAAGCAGGCCAGTCTTTCATGTTAGCCTCAAACCTTTCCAATCTTTGGCTACGGGCAATTAACACAACCTAATATTAGGTAGACCGTGCTTTTCTAGTCTAAGCATCCCTCGTGCTAATTGTGGTAAGTCTGCTTTGCTGAGGAAGACCGTTGTAGCTCCTGTTGTCCCCTGCTTAGCAAGTAGGTCTGCGATTGAGTTTCCTTCTCTGAATTGGTGGACCACCTGTAGGCTCATGTCTTTAGCCTGAGCCTTGAAAGTCTTCCAAAAATCCCATAAATACCATGGGGTGCAGCTGTCCGAGGTGATCCAGTCCACAAGAAGCTGAGAGTCTGTCTCTAGGATGACCTGATTCCACCCGTGATGGTTGCACAGCTTAAGTCCTTCAATGGCTGCCTTCAACTCGGCTGAGTTGTTTGTTCCTACTCCAAAATGTGATGAGAATGCCACAAGACATTCTCCTTTTTCATCTCTTATGATTCCACCACCTCCGGAGGGGCCCGGGTTATCCAAACAACTTCCATCAGTGTTCACCTTAACCCAACCAGGGGGGGCCTCTCCCAGCGCACCATCTTGAACTTGTCCCTATTTTTTAGGCTAAAAGGAATGTTGAGTCGCCTTCTCAGATGCTCGTCCTGGATCTGCATTTTAAAGGATAAATCAGTTAGTACAGATAAGGAGTAGATAGTGTTATATACCTGTCTCCATAATTGCTCCGAGCTAATGTGTATCCCTTGGAATCTTGCATTGCATCTTCTAAGCCAGAGCTGCCAGGTTAAAACCGCTGGGATCAGTTGGGAGATGAAGCCGCCTAGCCCTGTTCTTCTGGTAATCAGATTCCATTGCATGATCCTTGCTTTCCAGCCAACAGATCCAGCAAAATTTGCGCCCATAAAGTGCGCAGCTCTGTCCCAAAGACCCTTGGCCAACTGACTATCTGATAGGATATGGTCTACTGTTTCCTGGCATCGCTTGTTACAGCATTGACAGCAAGATGCTAGCTGGATTCCTCTGCTTGCTATGTTGTCATCAGTTGGCAAACAATTCTGCCAAGCTTTCCAAACACATAAACTTACTTTAGTAGGAAGCGCCTTGTACCAGATACCATCATATACTGACATTGCATTATTTCGCTGTCTGATTTCTTCCCAAGCAGTTTTATAGTGAATTTGTCACTGTTTTCTGGCTTCCAGATGAGAATATCATCTGCTCCTGTGTGAGGTGGGGCTAGAGCCACAATCTCGTTTGCATTTGCCTCACCCACTGCACACTGAAGCTCAGACTCTAACCAGTGACCATCTATGGAGAAATCTGAGATTCTTGCCGCGCTGTTTTGTATTTCCTCCACTCTTAGAGCAAGCATCCCTGAAGACAACCACTTTTCAAACCAAAAACTGGAGTTTCCCTTACGGATTATGATCTGCACATTTTCCAGAACTTCCTCATGTGTACTCATCATATGTTTCCATAGTCTAGAGTCTGTGTTCCTGACTTGCCGCATCATTAGAGGCTCTAATCTTGCGTATTTGGCCATAAAATATCGCTGCCATAACGTTTTGCTAGCCATCAGATTAAAGAACAACTTCATCCCAAGAGATTTCTGAACATCTGAGAGGTGTCTCACACCAAGGCCCCCCTCATTTGTAGGGATACACAACTTTTTCCATCTTAACCAGTGTAGCTTCTTCCTACCTTCAGCGTGTCCCCAAAAGAAGTCAGACATGAGCCTGTTTATGTCCCTCATAGCCCAATGAGGGAGTTTTAAGCACGACATGACATGTATGGGGAGACTAGCCATGACATGCTTTATCAAAACTAAACGTCCTCCTTGTGACATCAACTGGATTTTCCATCCAGCTAATCTTCTCTTCAGCTTGTTTAGGAGTGGCTCAAAAGCTTGCTTATTCAGTCTCCCCAAGCATAAAGGTGCTCCCAAATAGGTCGTTGGAAACACCCCTTCCTTGAATCCAGTAATTTCCTGAATTCTGTGTCTTCTGGCCGAGCAAATGTGCTTGGAGAAGAAGATTGCAGACTTTGATTTGCACAGCTCTTGCCCTGACCACGCGCAATACTTTTCCAGCACCTTGAGCAGATTCCTTATTGATCTATAATCGCCACCTGAAAAAAAAAAAAGAGGACATCATCGGCATACATTAAGTGAGAAATCAGGGGTGCACCTACTGGATGATGATAGCTGGCGATGCTGCCTCTGCTGAACTCTTGTCTGAGAAGCTGGGACAAGACATCTTGCACCATAATAAAGAGGTAAGGGGACAGGGGGTCCCCTTGCCTCAAGCCCTGTTCTGCTTGAAAAAAACCCAATGAGGTGCCATTTAACTGAACAGAAAACCATTGCCGGCAGATGCATTTCCTGATAAGTGCTATCAGAGCAACACTGAATCCCTTAGCTGCCAGTACTGCCTGTAGAAAATTCCAGTTTATCCTATCAAATGCTTTTGCCATGTCAATTTTTAGCATCACCTTGCCACCTTGCTTTTTCTTATTCATAGAATGAATCATTTCCTGGGCTAATGTTATATTTTCAAAGATGCTGCGGCCCTCTTGAAAAGCAGCCTGTTCTTCACTCACCAGCAATGGCATGTACATCTTTAGTCTAGACACAATGATCTTGGCTATAACTTTGTATACAACCGTACTGAGACTGATGGGCCTAAAGTGATTAAAAGAGGTAGGATTTTTGGCATTGGCATGTTTTTCATAACAGATGAACCGAGTCTCCAGGAAACTAAACTAAACAAAAAATCAAGCTCTGGTCCAACCATGTACTGGTGGGGTCTTCATCCCTGCTGAGCAGCAATGCACAGCTGCTAGTCTGCTTGCTTGGTGACGGATGTTTGGCTGCACTGCTAATGCAAGTTACCTCTGCTTTTTAGATAACTAATTTCTGACTGAACAATCCTACTGTCATTTTTTCTGTTCTTATGAAAACAAAAGGTTGACCAAGTAAATTCCTGCAGTATTCCAAGTAACAAGTTATCCTGTTTTTTATGTGTTTTTCCCATCTCTATCCGCTATTTTGTTGCTAGTAGGGCCTCCACGTCTGTTTCGTTCAAGGTCGAATCACACTATTATGTTTGTTGATATGATCAATTTATATTTTGTTTTTTCAGGTGATTCTGGATGAAGCAATAGTGAACCTGAAACCCGATTTCTTTTGGTTGGGAGGTGGTGAACCTGACTTGAAGTTAGGGTTCAGGACCGGGCAGTTTATTGATTATGCAAAGCCATTCATTGTTCGATGCAGCGGGAGTTGATTTCTCCAACCAGGTAGTAGTTACTCAACTTATACGGTGAGACATATCCAGGATCAAGCACACCATTTGTTTCATTAAAAAACACTGAGACGACAAGAGGCGAGAAGAGTCTGCTCTTTGGATTCAATAGCTTTGTGTTATTTGGTACGAATTGCAACACGAGTTACAACACCATAGCTTAACGAGAATCATGGGTCTTTTTTTATTCATCAACAGTATGTCCTAAAATACTTGTTACTAATGGGTTAACTCGATGCATTCAAAGCTCAAAACGCACCAGATTGCAGGTAGAGGTAGTTGTGACTGAGTAACAAGTCATTTAAAGTTGCAGTTGGGGTCGCTCGCTATGGGCATAAACCCTAGACGTAGTTGTGACTGTCAGATGTGGAAAGGAGGTACCGGCCCCGCATAGTCAGAATAGCAAAAACTCTGAGATTCAGCATTATGTAATTATGTAATTGGTTTGAGTTTCACTAAGAAGACCTTTATTAACAAAAAAGAAATGGGCAAAAACCCTAGAATACTTTCTTTTTGGTAAGTTAAAATTTCATTTACAAAGATTAAAGAATTACATGGATCCGATTTTCCAAAGCTAATGAGCAGCAGTCTCATTCTCCAATTCGTTGTGGCCTGTGGGCTAGGAGACACAAATTCCAGGTTTAGTGTTTCACTTTCTCCATGGCACCGCTGAGCTTGGATTTTTGTAGATGGCCAGGTGAATTTGGAGGTTTGTATCTGGGTGTTCGTGAAGAACTACAGGTAATCCCATCCATCTATAGAAACATGAGGTGTGCAACTGCAATATTCTTCTTTATTTTCCACCCCATCAAGTAAAAACAACCGGCAACACACAAGGGAAGGGACCATGCAAACTTGTTAAACGCATTGATTAAACAATCAATGCAAGAAGACAAGGGGAAGGATTGACTATCCAGCATTGATCCAATTCCTTATCAGTGTATAAAGCAGTATCAGAAGAAAAAAACTAATGAAGAATGAAGAAAGAACAAGAGAGAAGACTGGAAGTGGGGACAATATATTTCGCTCAAAGAACATGTGCATATTCTCTAAGGAAAGAAGTTGCCAATTCTTATGGTCCCCGGTTATGAATGGGCGGTTTCCGACGTGGTCGTGCATAATCCTCAACTACAACATCCGCCTCGCCCTCCGACTGGCACGGCGGTGATTCAAGAGTTGAACGCTCTGCTCGATCACGTCTCTGCACCTAGATGGAACATTTTATTTTTAGTTTCGTATTTATCTTTTGCAAGATTTGCCGACAGGTAGGTGGTCCTAGTGATATGATACAGATAACAACCCTATACTATACGTACCTCGATTCTGATGGGGAGTTGCAAAATAAGTCCATCACCTGCATCCAATACAAACTTCTGGTTGTTACAAACGTGCACGCACGATCGAGTGTATAAAAGCTGATTGACGAAAGAAACAAACTTAAACTCTTGTTAGTTGTGGAAGACAATGAATATTATTGTTCACCTTCTTCAACTTTGAAAGCCAATTTTGTTGCAACCCCAGCAATTACCTTTCTAGGAAACTGAATTGGTCTGGCTGTGCACGCATGCAAAAGAAGACACAGAATGATCAAGTATCCAATGGAAGACATAGTGCAGAGATTTTTCAGGGAACAAGTATGCCATTTGCAGGTTAGAGATGAAGAATATATGTATTGTATCGAGAGAGGTGAAGCAATGAATGCACTGGTGTTGTAGTAGGACATGAGAATTTGATCCACGGGGAACATGCAGGTGCTTCGCTGATGAATATCGAAAACAACATTCGACATGTGGGCGACCATCCATGTGACGGGCTCAAAATAAATTCTCGTAAAATGATACCAAGTAGCTCTTTCTATGTTTAACTATGGTCCACTATGACCAATCTACTCAAATTCACCCCCATAATGTCATCTAACCGTCGTGTTTGCAGTAAATGTTTTTGGGGTACAATGACGGTAGGTGAGGGTGACTAATACTTTAACTACAAGTCTTAAGAAATGGTATTAATACTTGGATCAAAGCCTGTGGTTCTCTTGGTTTGGCTGTGGACGACTGGCTTCGTGCGACTGTACATTGGTCGCCTTATCGTGTTAGTTCAACTGTAAAATTTCACGCACTACTTGTGCTGTTTTTGGGTAGTTAAATTTTCCATTTTATTGGGCTCCAAATGGAGCAAGCATATAGAAAATATTTCCACTAACATATATAGTTAGGAAACCAAAACAGAGCAAAAACAGGGCATCGTGGAGGCTTAGCATCAAACTTATAGCATTAGATCATCAGCACTCATCCGAAGGCGATTTTGCATTGACGAAACTAGGGGTGGGCAGCGGATGCGGAGTTTCCGCACTCCGCACCGCATCCGCAGGCTTCCGCATCCGCAAACTCCGCT
>JAOWBN010227377.1:0-12795 GCA_028565015.1 Pinguicula moranensis
TGGGTTTGGGACAATGTTGGGCTAGGAAATTATGGTATTGGGCTAGATGTCCTCTGTTGGGCCGGGAGTAGGGTGCTAGTTTTTTGGTCTTGGTTTGGGTCTGACATTGGGTTTGGAGAGTGTTAATTGGGCTGGAGATATTGGGTCACACCAAAACCGCTACTGCTACCGTGCACCATGAGTAACGATGGTGTGGTGGTAACTGGACCCATTAGACACTTAAAAAAAATCCCCTAAGGGTTTGCCCTAGTTGGATTCAGTCAATCCGTATGCGAACAAACCCCTTCCGATTTCAGCAGCTGTACAATGGGCCCAATTGCTTCGATTGAGGTTGGCGTTGAGAATCTTCATCTCGAGGAGCCCTTGGAGAATCTTCCTTCTTCAGTGTCGGCAATGGAGAATGATCCTCAGGCGCCTGATCTGGAGAAGCTCCCTCACCCAATGCCCAAATTGGAGAAGCAACCTATGCTGGAACAAGATCACGAGATGCAACCCAAATCTGTTGACGAAGAACCTCGTATAGATGATTTATATTCTGTCTTGCAGTCAATAAATATGGGTCATCCACGCTTTTGGCATGGTTGGATCAGTGACAGTGACGAAGATGATCGGAAATTTGTAACACTTTCTACTCCCATGGACTTTGATAATTGTAACCTTTCCACGAAAGTGTATTCGGCTTTTGGATTACCAGACTCTTGTTCTACGCACTGTTTTTTTTTTTTTTATCTTTTGCCCGAATTACCAGATTGCCAGATTTGAGACATGCAGATTTAGTTCCTGTTTTTTACTCTGTTTGGGTTACTGTTCTGCACTCTGTTTTGCCAGATTCGAGTTGCATATTTTAGTTCTTGTTTGGATGAATGCATTTTTAGTTTTGTGCTAATAATGGATTAGAGCAAAATTGCTCTATTAAATTCCAGTGCTTCTTTATAGTGAAGTTGTTGGAACTCAATACATCAAATGACGCAATTCATATTGGGTTGCAACGGAAACGACCTCTTTGTATAATTATAAGGGTAAGGCCGCGTACATCTGACCCCCCAGACACCAACTCAGTTGGTAATATACTGGGTACGTTGTGAGTTGTGAGCAATCACTCCTAGGTCCCTCTCTGTATTTTCTGTAACAAATCTTCTGGATGTAATTCCTCGTTGTTGAAATGTACCCGATTCCTCATTTTCCAAATGTTCCAAGCCGTGCTTATCCATAACATTTGCTATATTTGACCCTTGATTCTTGGTGGCTTTAATGACATGAAAGCTTCCACATAATTTATTTGCCATGCCTCTGTTGGGATGAGCAACCATTTTCTGACCAATTTCCATTCTATGCTGCTGTGTGTACACAAGTAGAATAAGTGTTGTTTAGTTTCTGGTACCAGCTTACACAAAGTGCAATTTATTTCCATGTCTGGTTTGATAGCTCCTCTATGTTGCAAGTTTGGTTTTGTTGGCAAACCGTTCTGTAATAACCTCCAAGCGAACACCGAAACCTTCTTTGGTATAATTCTGCTCCAGACATCTTTCAGTTTTTGTATTTCAGGTTCAGAATATGGTGCTTGTTCTTCTCCTTGAATTGCCTCATATGCCACTTTCACTGCGTATTTTCCTTCAGAGTTTCCTTTATGCCAGTACTTGTCTTCTTTGTGCTCCATCAACGTTGTTCCCTACATAAAATGTTTTATGTGTAGTGAGAAGGAAAATAAAAATTACAGTGGAGATCATAGAAAAAAGTTTTGCAAAACCAATGAATGAAGGGGGATGGGGATAAGAGGAGAAATGATATAGGGCATGAATTTTGTGCAAGAATATCATATTAAGAATGATGACCCCCACGTGTTTAATCTCAATTCCCACGTATTTAATACCAATTTCAATCGTCCATCTGGACTCTGGTGTTAAACATGGGGTCCATCTATTCTTGCAATATTCGTGTATAAAATCCGTGCGCTATATCACTTCTCGGATAAGAGATCTAAATTAAGTACAAACACGGAAACGTTTGTTTGCCTTGCACTAATGGCTAATCCCCAGACAATTTATGTTAAGCAGTGGGATAAATTTGAAAAACTGGCTGTACTACGGAGACTTTTCTCCAATAATTTTTTCCCAATAATCGATACGACCTTTATTAATGTCCTCTTTGAATTGATAAGTTTGGTGCATGGGCCTTACCTTTTTTTTTTTTTTTTTGTAAGTAATAGACTAAACCCTACTAGGTATTCGGTTCGATCCAAGGCCCTACCCGACTAATCCCGATAACAGTGCCAGGGATGTCATTAGCCAGATTCGATCCCCTGACCTCACTAGGCAAGCCCTATATATCAGGAGTCGTGGCTGTTGGGATAACATGCACCGTTACATGGGGCCTTACCTGAGTCTACTCTAAGTCAAGTTGCTACCTCCATTTTTTTATAATTAGTCAAGTATTACCTACTAATATATTAAACTAATTATTAACCTATGAAACTTAAGACTTCACTCTCTTTCACTTGCTCGTATGACTCCTGATTTATATAAATACCAGCTCTCGAACCCGAATTGTGTGACTGAGTTGTTCTAGTAATACTCATCCTGCAAAGATGAAATCCAAAACAACCAACAAAAACAAGTTTCTTGTGATCACCATGTTCCCTTTCCGAGCCCTTATCAAGGCCCGAGATGTTTACGTGCAGGGCATGATGAACTACGAAGACAGGATGGCCGGCGTCAGCATGATCGCCACAACAGGACTCTGCGTGGTGGTTAGCCCGAAATCATATGTATGTGA
Source organism: Pinguicula moranensis (assembly GCA_028565015.1). Classification (NCBI taxonomy): domain Eukaryota; kingdom Viridiplantae; phylum Streptophyta; class Magnoliopsida; order Lamiales; family Lentibulariaceae; genus Pinguicula; species Pinguicula moranensis. The sequence continues at coordinate 2,773 of JAOWBN010227377.1, forward strand.
CTTTGACAACGAGATGAAGGAGTTTGTTCGGGCTGCTTCGGTCCAAAGCACCGGCGATAGGCTCGGCCCATGCAGCCCGAGGACCGCTCCCTCAAGGACCACTAGTTATGCAATGGAGAGTATTGATGAATATATGCCCTGCTTGGATGGGAAATGATTTTGTTAGGATTTGGACACTACTTTGATATGATATTGTCTGTTTTGGACCGAAATCCTCACTGATTTTAAGTTACCAAAAGGTCTTGTATCAATATTGTAGTGTTCAACTAAATAAATCTGTTATATTTTCGTCCATGACCGGGACAATTGTCTCCTTCGTTAAGCTCGATAGATTAGTAAAGTGTTTGACCATTGGATCCATGTCAAAGAAAAAGTAAATTTTTTATACCTAGTTTCCTAGCATGTAGCGAATTAAACAATTTTTTTGTTAAGTGAAATTGCACCCCTGGAATATTAAACCCTAAACTTCAACTTTGCTGAGCTATATAGGATATCAATGTGTTAAACAACCTATTTACTAGTGGAACTATCAAACCTACACATGAGATAGGCATGTTTTTAATTAGTTTGTACTGGTTCTTCGATCACTAACGAGGCTGAAATTTATTTTATGAAGTAATTTATTTTAAGAAAAAACCATACTGAGTGTAGTCTAATAATATCAAAGAAGTTGAAGAAAAATTGTTAGTACTTTTTTTTGACAAGCTATTGTATGAATTGAGTTGTTTTCCTCAAGCCACAAATGTGAATCATGTACATATGAAAGCTTGTATAAAGTAATTTCTTTTTGAGAAGAAACATCTAATTGTGTACATTAAAAATTTCCCGAAAAATCTAATTATGTACATTGTAAATGGAGCGTAAGAGTCATAATGAACTACGTCAAAAGGACTATATTAAAATTTAAGTGCTTCTATTAGTGAAGTTACTAGGAATTAATACATCAAATGATGGAAAGTACTTTGGGTCGCAACCGAAATAACCTCTTTGTATAATTACAGGACAAGGATGCGCAACCCTGACCCCAGGCTCTAATTTAGTTAAAAATATATTGGGTATGTCGTTGTTGAAAATGAACATCTAATCACATTCTCAGGATATAGATCATGATAAATCTTAAAAGACCAAAATATTTATCTTGTCTAATCCAATAGAATGGATGGTATGTGCTTGTTTTTTTATAAGTGAGGTACCCAGACATGTTGTACTAGTGGTTGACGTCCTGCTTTAAGGTTTGGCCAGAGGTACAGGGTTCTAGTCCTGTTAGTTGGGATATTTTGGATTAGGACCCGAGTTTCGACCCGTGACTTACCTGGATATACGCGAGGCTGCGTTGTATGACCACGTTGTATGGATCTCAATCAAGTTCAAGGCAAGAAATTATACTAATGGAAACGGAGCAGAGCAAATTCCATACAACTAGGTTATGTCTGCGGTCTTCTTTCATACTAATTTTTTGACAACCTCAAAGAAAAGTTTCATGTAGACAAATTTCAATGAAATTTTCAAGTTTCAATTAATTTTTCTCTACAATTTCTCAACGGAACTATCAACTATTCCTTCTTACTTTTTCTTCATAGCCCGCGTGGGTAGATCCAATCCATAGGAATTTCAGAACTTAGTCTATAATGTATTAATAGATATTTAAGGTGGAGGAATAATATTGTAAGGAATTTCATTAGTAAAATAATAATCTATTCAATTCTTCATTTCACAATTCAATGCAAGATATCAGGGTTTTCAACTTCTTTCAAACTCCATAAAAAAAAATCCTAAAGGAATCTCCCTTCACACGCAAGCAGCACACTAATGAGAGATCCTTACTGATGAGAGTTTGGAAGGAGGACTATAAAAAATTTATGCCGTCGGATTGGAGTTGCTGTGATTTCTCCTGATGTATGTTAATTTATTTATTTGATAACCGAGGGTATGCGGGCCCACCTTGGGTATTCCCGACTAATCCCTTGGGATCGTGAAGATACGACATCCCTTCACGTGCAAGGGTCAACGATACCTCACTCAGAGATGCCCGCTGCCGTGGCCACGAGACTCACTTCTACTCACTTCTACGACTTACTGTTCATGGTCAAGAAAGAAAATAAACAAGGCAATGTCAATGGTCTTTCTATCAAAATAAAATCAGTAACCCAAGAAGTGTAAGGATAATACAATTGACAGTATACAAGCATGCCAATTTCCCACCAGTTACTTAGGTCTTAGGTGCTCCATTGTTCAGAGGGCGGGTGAATGGAGTGATTCTAGAGTCGTTGCTGAGTAAAATCAACAACAAAATTGCTGATTGAAAGGGTAAGATATTATCTCTGGCTGGAAGGATAAACCTGGTTAAGCATGTCCTTTCTAGCATTCTTATGCACACCTTATGAGTAATGAGAATTTCTCAATACATCTTGATTGAAGTGGGACGAATGTTGGGATATGTTTTATGGGGAGAGAGAAGGAAAACAAAATCTATAGTGGAGATCTTGAAAAAGAATTTGCAAACCAATGGAAGAAGGGGGACCGAGAATAAGAAATTTAAATGAAGTACAACCATGAAATTGTGTTTCAAGTTGTTGACCGAAACAAGCTTATGATGTAAAAAAAGAGAAATGATATAGCGCACGGAGATACAGCGCGTGTCCAACACGCAGACATTGAAATGACCAAAATACCCCTGTGTTGGATTCCGTGTCAGTGTTCAACACGGGAGTATTTTAATCATTAAGCATTTTCCGTGCGAAAACCTTCGTGCGCTATATCATTTCTCAAATTTTTTCGAGGAAAATACAACAAAAAAGAACACATATTGTTAAGAGATAGTAGAGGTTCATAATCCAGTTTTAGAAATATGCAATTAAGTATGAAGGATGAGGTGGTGGAAGATTTATATTGAAGAAAGTCAATTCATACTTTTGGTTTGATAACTGATTAATTAGACATACATACTAATATTTTGTACTATCATCGATAAAAATAATAAAGTATTTTTTATCAGCTCTTATTTGAATAAACTCTAAATCACACAAATCACGATGCATTAATTTAGGATTAAGTTTTTCTTTCCAGTTTCCAATGTCATCTCTCAGTATTTTAAATAGTTCTTGAAATCTTTCACACAATTGCAACTATATAAAAAGATTCCCTAAGAACAAGCATCAAGAATCTCATGAATCATTAACTTTAGCTCTTGGACTTTGAGTTATCTATCCATCATCTTAAAATTCAAGAATTAGTCAACCAAGAACTTACAAATTCTTGACCCCAACATTTTTCCAACATTGTTTTAAGCCATTTTTTAAATGCAATAAACTAAAAAAATTAGTAATCTTGATTAACAGAAATTTGAAACCGGAATTAATTTTCAACAACAGCCACAAGAAATATGAGTTTGCTATCATGATTTTTTTCTAAGAAACAGCTGACAGAAAGTCTAAGCAGACTATTTTTCTAAAACAATCCATCTAAAGTCTAAACAGACAGTTTTCAAGTTTTACAAAAACCACAGGCTTTCTCAAACAGTTTGACCAACTACAAGCAATTCGGTGAAACTCTTTCCATCGTTCGTCCGGCCAGGAGCGGATCCAGAAAACTTATATGGGTAAAATATTTTAAGGGGCTATGTGTTTTTTTTTTTTGGAGTATGTGGGTGGGTGATAATAAAATAATTTATTTACTCAATAGTTATAAAATATAATAATTTTATCATCTCAAATAATAATAAAAAAATAAAAAATTTAACCATTTAATATATTGCATTAACTTTCAATAAAAATAAGTACAAAAAATATACAAAAAAAACTTTATAAGAAAAATATCTATATATTATTTTATTTTATTTTTTTGACAAAATAATATTTAATAGGGATGGGGTGGGGGCAGGTTGGGCTAGGGCCCGGCCAAACCCTTTCCATCTTCCCAGAAACGGTGTATTCCTTTTATCACCAATTTGACTCGAAAACAACCAAAAATATTTTTGAAAAATCTCTAAACTTGTGTTGGCTAGATGTGTCTCTTTCAAAACATGAGAGGATTTCTAAGCGTAGGAATTAGATGAATAAGTGATCTAATTGAATAAATAAAACATGATGGAAGAAAACGTTTCTAACGTTTTTTCCACTTTCAATGTTCATTAATTAGTCTCCACTCTTTTGAGTGTAAGCTCATAAAATCATTAGATTCCCCATTATTTTTAGAATCAAAAGTTTTTTTTTGCTAAGCAAATTTTCATTATAAGGTAAAATAGGTACAAATTGTTTTTTACAAAATAATCTGCGGACAAAATTTATATACACCCGGTAGATAAATAGTTGTTGAAGCGCCTCCACTTCTTAGTAGCATACCCAGCCTGTTATTGCACCTGTTCCTTCTTCATTTGTGCGGATAACCTGTTTCACAACCTCTTCCAGAATATGTCACTATGTTGCTACCAGACCATCCAAACTTTGCCAAAAATTTCCTCCATTTTTCTTGATGCCATATGCGACATCTGGCATTAGTCAACCTGGATAAAACAATCTTGTTACATCTTCCAGAGGCTTTTGATTTTGCATTATTTAATGGCTTCATGGTATGTGCTCTTGAATCTTCACCTGTATCATTACAACCTTTTGGATCCAGAACTATTTATAGTTCTTTAAACAAGTGACTGAATCTATCATTTAATCTCCCATCAGAGTAGCTAAAACCTTGTTGTTGTGACTTTGCCTTGAGTCATCTCCACCCTATAACTCGTGCCCTGTTAAAGATTTCCTCTGGGGAGACTTCCTCAGCTTTAAAGTGTACTTGATTTTTTGTCCCCCATTTTTTTTTATACTGAGGAATTCGGACACGGTGCCCTAGTGGTTACACTGATCCCCACACGTCCGACTAATCCTCACGTTGGATCTCAATCGGTTTTTTCAACATAAAAGCTCTCAAAGATGGGGGATTTGGAATAGCTAAGTGTAGCCATTCATTCAGTAGATGTCATGCTCGCCTAACCACTGTATAGTCCACCAAAAGGTGCTTCTTTGTTTCCTGATATTGGTGGCGAAAGGTACAATCTCCCTCTTTCACTTGCAGTTTTTAAGAAATCAGAATGAAAGATTTCTCAATGCACACGTTTTGATTTCACAAATAAAAACGTTTGATTTATTACAACTTATATGGAGATAAAAACTCTTAATGAGGTTTTTTTTAATATTTTTATTTAATTATGCTTGCTTTAGTATTAATTTCTTATTCATCCAAATACTATTTTGAGACTATGATATATTATTTCAAATCTCTTATACAGTAATATTTATTCAATCTTTAACTTTATCAAAAATATTAAGTGGAATTCATTCGAAATTGCTCTACAAAATGACTACTCGACATGTTCAATACACGTTTTTTCCAACAAAACTTTCATTAAGTCGCACTAACATACCATCTCATTAAAGACGACTTTAATTTCTGAATTTATTTCATCTATTTGAAAAATCAAGATTCCCGCCTTACTCTCCCTCACAGTTCATTCGCCACCACGAGAAGCACATCAATCAGATCCTTCGCCTTCTTGGTCGCGGCTTTCAACCTCCTCGGCTCTACGCCTCCCTCCTCAAATTCATCGTCGCAAGTTTCAACGTCCGTCAGCGCCGCCGATGCTTTTGTCTTGATATCATTGATCGAGCCAACGGTGCCGGATTTCAGCAGGCCTCGGCACTCACGGAGGTTATCGATCGCGTCACCGCACGTCTCCACGCAGGTATCCACGATATCTCCGTTACGGCGATTTCTAACCGATTTGGCGACATTTATGGTGGCTTGAGAGGCGGTGATGGATTTCTTGAGCGCGATTTGGCCCAGGCTGGGAAGATCCGCTCCGTGGGATCTCGGATCGGATCGCAGGGCATTGTTGCAGAGTTTAGGGTTTACGGATTTGCGGCAAACGTTGCCAATTAAATCTGCCTGCGAGACGGTGAAGAATGTGAGAACTATTGCGGCGACGGCGATTATAGAAGAAGCCATTTGTGTGAGTTTTCAGTTCAGAGTTTTTTTTTCTCCCTTTGAGTTGCGCCTATTTTATAGGGTTATTGCCGTTTCATTTGAAGTATTTTCTCATAAAATTCGGAATCGATTATTAATTGCGAGTTTAAAGGCAATAAATCAATGAATTCGTCGCAATTTAATTTATTCCTAAAATGTTTGATCAGGCGTTACCATAAATAAAAAGAACCGTGCAGAAAGCTGCATGAGATTCTGAATGTTCATTTGAAATATTTGACATGAAATCCCAATAGTATTTTGGTAGTTTATTTTATTCCTAAAATATTTTTGAGGGCATTAACATAAATAAAAAGATCCGTTGAATTTTTTTTTAGATAAGAAAAAGATCCTTTGAATGAAATTTCTGCATGATGACGCCGAGAATATTCTAGTCGTATTATATTCCGGATGTGAACTTTTTCAGAAATGATATAGTGCAGCTAGGTTTTCGCACGGAAAACACATGGAAGGTCGCGAAATGATCGAAATACCCGTGTTGAACACATACACGAAACTCAACACAATAGTATTTTGATCATTTTTGCGGCCCCCGTGTCTTCCACGCGCGAAACATCTGGTGCTACATCAATTCTCGAACTTTTTCGTTTGTCAAGTCTAGGATTTGTCAATTCAATATCCTAATGTTTAGGAATTAGTAATTGGGGGATTAAGTTGGTAAGATGGCTAAATCCCTCAAGCTCGGTAATATTGTTTTTCTCAAATTTAACAACAAAATTTAAAATGTTATCCCCCTATTTCATTAATCCCCAAAATTTATGGTCTCACCTAGATGATTTTTCATTATTTGATAAGAATAGAGTAATTTGTCCAAATAAGGTTATTTCATGAACATTGCATTCTACTTTAGAAAGTGACTGAAAAAATAAAATTAATGAATGTTATTAAAAAAATGAGTTACTTTATTAGTTTTCAGAATAAGTTCGATTTGATAAATAAAACCAAATGAGACCTTAACTTGTGCATGACTTTAGAGCTTTTATCTGTGTCTTTTAGTTATTCTCCGTGTTTATGTTATATCAAAATTATGTTGTTTTTTATTGGATTGATGTTTCTTTTCTCCACGCTAGACTTTCAGGCCGAACCATGTAAATCTTGTGTTATTTCATTTTTTGTTATTTCTGCTTTCACAAAATATGAAATATTTTCCAACACATAATACAGTTAATTAATAGCCTAATTAGCTTGTTAATTTGGACTACTATATAAAACTAGCCCTGGGCAGCGGAGCGGGCGGAACCGGAACCGCCCGTTCCACGTTCCGCCCGCGAAGGTTGCGGAACCGACTTTTCGGTTCCGCATCCGCCCGCGATGAACAGTATTCCGCATCCGCCTGCTCCGCGTAATTTTGCGAGCGGATACGGAATTCGCAAATTCTGCCTAATTTCGCGGGCGGGTGGATGCGGATTCCACGTAATTCTGCGGGCGAGGCACGCGGAATCCGCAAATTCCGCGTAACTATATATGCCTATAAAAATAAATAAATAAATAAAAATTGCGGGCGAGCGGATGCGGAACCCTGCGGAATCCGCCCACATCTATTTTGCATTTAAATAAAAATAAATATATAAAAATAAACTTATGCGAGCGGATGCGGATTCCGCATACCAAAAAATCTTCTATCCGCATTCCGCCCGCATAACTTTGCGGAATACGATTTTTCATCCGCATCCGCACCGCATTCCGCGCGGACGCGAAATTGGCGGATGCGGGCGCGGGCGGATGCGGGCGTGCGCGGGAATTCCGCGCCCGCTGCCCAGGGCTAAACTATGGTATCTTGTCCCGATTGATCCACTCTTCCCGGAATGGGAACAGGCGGATCTCAGCATAATCTCATGGATGTTACATACCATGGAACATGATTTCTTGCTACAATATGCCGATTATCCCACTGCCAAGTCAATATGGGATGCTCTAGCCACCACCTTTAATAGTGGCAGTGATGGATTGCAAATCTACGACTTATCTATCCAAGCCACGGTTCAAAAATAGGGGAATGGGACTGTTGTCGACCTCTACAACAACCTCCAGAAAATCTGGCGCGACATCGATCGTTGCCAACCAAATCCCATAAAGTGCGAAGAAGACATCAAGATTTTTAATCGACTGAAACAGGAAACACGTTTGTTTCAATTTCTTGCCGGAATTAACGATGAGTATGACGCCATCCGCCGTGATCTTCTTACAGAATCACCCTTGCCCTCAGTCGAGATGACGTACGCCGCTGTCCGCCGCGAAGCTTCAAGGGTTGAAATTCTCAACACCAAGGCTCACAGTGGCTCTTCCCCACAGGGCATCGCAAGCAGTTTTGTGGCACAAAATCGGTCGGATCAGACTCGGAAACCATCATCCCGTCCGGTCGAGGACAAATCGAAGCTCTATTGTGCGGATTGCGACAAGAAGGGCCATAACACCGATCGGTGTTTCAAAAAAATAGGTTATTCCGACTGATTTTTTGATCCGAATCGAAAGAAAGGGAAGAAAGGCGTGGCCGCCACCGCCGCGGGGAGCACAGTGACTATAGACCCGGGCAGCCAGCCGTCGGGATTCGGCGGTGTTTCAGTCTCTGTGACGAATAGCCAGCGGACGGAAACCCTACACGACGGAGGTAACGGGTTTGAGGAAAAATTATTGTCCTCAAACCCTTTCTTTCTACTTAGCAAAAAAGTCCATGATGATATTTTATTTGCTGATATGCCCTCGAACAGTTTGGCTATTGTGACATATCCCCTCGATTCCCGGTGTAATTCTGCTCCAGTCCCTAATGTTTGGCCCTCTACCCAAACTAGTCCGAATCTTACAGAAATCTCACATCCCTCCTCACAGTTTTCGAAATTCGCACAAAGGTCCCTAAACACTTGTCCTTTACCAAATGCCACCCCACACAACCCACTGTTCCGAAAAGAAACCCACCAAAAACCTCATAACACCCAAACAAACCCATCTTCACCAACCGCCCCTAGTTCCATGTGCAATCTTACCTAGGGGTCCCGAAAAAAAAAAGTGATCAGTGGATTTTTGATTGCGGGATTACAGAAACCATGACTTATGATTCCTGTGACTTTACTTCTGTATCACCATCAACTAGTCGCCATATACAGACTGCCAATGGGGAATTATCTTCCGTCCATGGCAAACCTGCTTCCGCTTTCACTTTAGAAGTTGTAAAGCTAATTTAGCCTATAATCCAAAAGCATGGAAAAAGATGCTTCAGTGGTGTGGTGGAAAAATAGCCAGTGACATTTTTGAAAATAAGTAAAATACATATTTAAGACATTTTTGTTCTAATATCATTCTCATAATTCAAAACTACCCTTCGATCTTTTTTATAAGAAATCATAAGTTAGGTTTTTTGAAGGGTATATAAGAAAATCTATTTCAGTTTAAAAATATTTGAAAATACAAGTTGTAATTTTTTATGTAGCACCACAATTTTCGCAAACATACATCATTTTTTTACAAATCACTCTTTTTGAATTTTCTCCATTGTAAAGTATTTTGCACCCGCATAAACATTTGTATACTCCAAGGATAATTGAACATTTTGTAACGGCCATGAGGTGGTTCCCAAATTACATAACCTAATGGCATCATAAGCAGTTAGAACTAACAAATGCAATGCTCTCACAGGGTATTTTCAACTTCATGAGTTGTAAAAGGGTAATACCAGAGTTTCCTCTTGGCTAGTGAACTCCACAGCAACTCTATATCATAACCAGGCTGAGAACCCTACAGAGGAGATGCCTGCAAGTCGGTATTCGCTATCATAAGTAACAACCCACATTAATTGCAGATTCATGCTTTCTTTAAAGGTATTAATCCTTTTTGCAGATGGGTTCATTTACCAATTATGAAGCAATCCAATAACCCCCTAGCTGCCCATTGAGATAGCAACACCATTATGCTAATAGAAAACAGAGAAAATATAATCTTCCAACTGCAACTTATGGGAACTTACCGACCTGCAATAAATATTCTGATCACAACCACAACTTC
>JAOWBN010227388.1:0-12795 GCA_028565015.1 Pinguicula moranensis
TGTGTTAAACAATGGCATCTGTGTTTAACACAGGGGGTATTAGTGTCATTTCACCGCTTTTCTTGCATTTTGACTTGCACTTTAGCTTGCACTATATCATTTTCGGTCTCAACATGATTACATCATTTTTTCATGCATATGGAGGTGTGGTATGCTATTTATATATGGCTTCGCCTCACCACATTTCTTCACTTGGAGATCCTGACTAATTTCTGCATGCATATGACCAGATTTTTGGTGTATTGTGCAGGTCAATTAATATTTTTTTTATTAAAATAATTTAATTACCCCCAAAATTTTTTTGTATGCATATGAATTTCAATCATTCAAGCAAATCCGCTGAACTTGGAAGAGTATGTAGGAAGATATTTTATGGGAAATATGGTTGTGTATAAATGGAGTAAGATTTGAAGGAGAAATTGCTAGCAAAATCAAAACCCTCCTAGATAGAATCAAGATACTCACTTGGAGTTGGATCAAAGCTCACGGAACAGCTCCACAGGGACTTGGCACCTCATCCATGTATAGAGTTTTTCTTATTAGAAGGGAGGGAATGGCTGACGAATTGGCCGACGATCGTGTGTAAAGATACAACTGAAGGCTATATCACAAATTCATTTATTTGTTTAATAAAATTTACTTATCATATGAAAATTTGCTTCACATAAGTTTTTTGAAAAAATTGTTTTTCCCATAATGGTAGAGACTCTGCCAAGAGGACCTACTATCTCCTTATATGTTCATCCTCATGCAGGATACACTGTCTTGACTAATTTTACGTGAGTTTCGAATGTGGACTATAAAATAGTCAGATCTTTTGTGGTCTCCCATTTAATGTATGGAGACGATGTTGTTTTGTTCCTGAGCGAAGACATAAAATCGTTACATTTCTTAACAAAGATATTGGAGGACTATTGCCTATGGTCTGGGTTGAAAGTTAATAAGGCTAAATTGGTGATATATTGCTCCAATCAAATCAACAGTGCAAGAACGACAAGCATAATTCAAATGACAAGGTTCAAAATAGACCAATTTCCCACAACCTACCTAAGAGCGCCTCTTTTCATAGGAAGGGTTACGCTAGGGGTTCTAGAACCTTTGCTGAAATGATCAGAAACAAACTAGCAAGTTGGAAAGAAAAGATTTTATCTTAGGCAAAGAGGATAGTGCCAATCAAGCATGTCCTCTCCAGCATTCACATACATATTTTATCTGTCATGATACTCCCCCAATATCTTTTGAAGTAAGTAAGACAAAGGCTGGCCAATTTTTTATGGGGAGAAAGATAATGTAAGTAGAAAATGTACTAGGGAGCCTGGAAGAGGATATGCCAGCCGTTGGACGATGGTGACCTAGGAATTAGAAACTTAAAAGGAGGTACAAAAGGACATGACCATGAAATTATGCTTTAAACTACTATTAGGAATGAGCTTGTGGTGTAAATATTTTTGCGCTAAATACAACATAAAAGAACACTTGATAATCCCAGATCTTAGAGGGATAAACTCTCAATTTTGGAAATATGCAATGAGCCTGAGCTCGGAGGTGGTTGGAAATATTAAGATCATCGTGAGAAAATGAAATTCATCGTTCTGGTTTGATAAATGACTTAGTTCGGGTCCACTGGCGACGGATGTGGCTCATGTGATAAACATGGAGGCAAAGGTGCAACATTTTTGACACTCAAATGAATGGAATCTGGAGCAGATGCAGTAATTGTTAGGACAAAGTAGATGTGAGGAAATAAAACAAATCAAAATCCTAGAAAATGTGGAAGAAATAGGGAAGGATGTTACATTATGGATGTCAGAGGAGAGAGGAAGATTCAGTATGACATCTACTAGGAATTCCATCAACTAGAGAGAGCCTCTAACACCAAAACTCAAGAATATCTGGAATTGATCCGTTCGATAAAATGGAGAGTGTGACAAAAATGCCTATCGCTAGATGCAAGCATTCGAGGTAGTGGAGTGCAGATGGTTTCATCGTGCGTTTATTGCAATCCTAGACAACCTAAAACAAATGATCATATCTTTTCAGTAAGCGATCTAGCATAGGTCATATGGAATAAAGCAGCTCAACTCCTTGGTATTCCTTCATATGATATGCAGACATGTAAAGGAAAATTGTGCCGTTGGTTTGGTTTTTCCAGGAAGGCGATCTTGAGAGATTTTCTGGTGAAAACGGTCTTGTTATCATCACATAGTGTTTGTAATTGAAAAGATGTAAATCATGCTTTGAAGGCAGCATGTCTTCTGTAGACCGAGTATGGTGACATGTATGTTATTTGATTATGGAAATTGCTAACAATGTTGACTTACATTTGTCTTTGCAGGTACAGATCATGGGCATTCTTTACCAACTGAACATACAAGTCAAAATAAAAAATGTGGAAAGGAGCAAATGAATAAAGTGGTAACCCCCGACAAGATGGAAAAAGATCAATTGTGATGGTAGCTGGCTTGGCAACCCATGGCCATCGGGTGGAGGAGGCATTGTACGAGATGAAAATGAGAATTTCATGGCAACTTTCTCACAACACTTCAGGATTGGGCAACTAAGAGCAATATCAGAAGGGATTAAATTGTGCAAAGAGCAAGAATGGTTTGGCATGTGATGCCATTGGGAGTATTGGGATGACCTTGTTCATATCATGGTGGAACTACACATCTAAGTGTTACACCAGTCTCGGGAAGCAAATAGGATAGCGGATTCTCTCGCAAAACCAAGATCCGCAAGGATAAAATCAAAGGACACTACATAATACACAATGGACTAAGGAGAACATCGGAAAATGAGGTTGGAATGATGGAGTCTATCCTACATCGGGCGTAAGTAGAATGTGTAATGCTATTGGCGTTCACAGTGAACATGGCATTGTTCATTAGTGAAGGATGATCTTTGAGGTCACAAACGAATAATCAATGAACAATTTCAATGGGAGCTTTAACTTACAATTTCCACTACCCAATGTCCATTGTGAGGATTTGGAAAGCAACCTATAAATCAGGCCGACAATAAGGGCTATGAAGCATTAGATTTGTTGAGCATTTGTCTATTTTGTATTTGGTTTAGCTTTCACCATAAGAATGCTGATAAATAAATAAAAAAAATATATTTTTAAAAAAAGCTTCTTCAAAAGCACTTTTGTAGCTTTAAAATAGAAAAAATTGAATAAGGCATTCATTTTTACAACATTTCAAATCTAATTTTTACTTATTCAAAAACTTCTTTGAAATAGTTACGGAAAACTAGCAATGTTTGGAAACGGCGAGGACACTAAGTTTTGGAAATCGATGTGGACAATATTTGGATGTCTAGCAGATGTTTTCAATCGGCTCTTTGTAGTGGAAGCAGACTAGGACTATATTGTATCTTGCAATGTATGTCCTAACAACAAATAATTAATTTGGCTATAGTATTGGCGTCGTCCTCTCTTTGATTATGAGCTCCTGCTAATACAAGTTTGGGTGGCAATCATTTCAGATGTATCAATCAAACAAGGGGAGTTAGATATGTGGAAATAGAAAACAAATTATGAGGCGCACCATATGAAGATTTGGAAAGCGATCCAACATTGGTTCGTTCAGACAGTTTGAAAGGTATGAAATTATTCTCTCTTCAACGGCATAGCACGCAAAATGGATCAATTTATATTTTTTTAAATGTCTTACTAAATGAAAGAAATCAAATTAAAGTAAACTGAGCAAAGTAAAGCATTAATCCCAGATCAGTGTTCGTGATAAGAGGTGAATGCAGGGTAACCAAGTCTGGTCAACATACAGATCCAGCGAGACAGAAGAAGGGCGTGACTCACCAGCTCCAAGATACGCAAGACAGTTTGCACAAAAATTGGTTCCATGATACATGTGTTGAACTTGCAGGGAAAAGTTGATTGATAAGGATAATATGTCTTTCCATGGGGTGACATGACCTTATTGAACCAGTTCACTCGAAGCTAAAAGGTTGACTAAAAAAGCAATCTACGCAAAGAAGGTAGCAAAACATCAAATTATGTAAAAGAGCCAAGATTTCAACATGGAACTAGATGTAACATCCAAAGACTAACTGAAAGCAAATAAATAATTTCTCTTAGTCACGAAAAATATCTTAACCACCACTGGAGTAGCTGAGGTAGAACAATTAATGTTAAACTTTAGCCATCTAGAGGACAAACATTCCTTATAAATCAACACAGGTCGCGTCGAGGGAACCTCCTGAACTAGAATTTTCCAATGATGTAAAAGGGCAATGCCCATAGGGGATGTGCACTGTGTAGGATGCAGCAAATGATTAAAATCATATAGCCATCGTTGCACTTTCAAAATAATATCATGGGGGTCAGCTTTGGAATGTTGGAATCGAACTCCAATACGGACAAGCAAGATCTCCTAGAGAATCAGGAGAGGGAGCATCCAAATCAACAAATAGAATTGGGAGTTAGCTCTGGTGTGCTCCCAACATAATTTCATCAGACGATGAGGGTGACCATGATGGACAGAACATCCAATTGATGAAAAGAAAAATCTCTAAACAGATGCAACAACGACACAACTTATAAATAAATGATCTAGTGATTCCTCTACACCAACTGAATATAAAAGAGGATTTTGATACAAAAGGAACACCTGATCGCCGCACAAGAGCATCATTAGGGACAATATTGTGCCAACCGCACCAATAAAATACCCAAATCTCTGGGAGAAGAGTTGAGTACCAAGTCACCTTAAAAGGAGCAAAGAAAACCTGGCACGATGTAGAAAAGTTCCAAACTAACTTCATAGAGCATTTGCCACGTGGATAAAATTTTCCTAGTCGAATATCTTAGGCTCTCGTGAGACAAATGTCTCTCATGGAGACTTTTGTTAGGATAGCCTGCAAAGGCAAAGTGGGGGAGACAATAGTCCATCCACGAGATGCCAGACCCCACCCTCGACCAGCCATCATACCATAGGGTAACTCTGCCAGAGTTAATAGTCTAACCTGACTGGTCAGCTATCAACTTGAAATAAGAACACATTGTCTTCCATAGAGAAGAGGCCGGTGTAGGAGCGCAATATACAGATAAGTGAGAAGCATAGGATAAGTATTTAACACGAATAAATCTAGCCACGTGTGAATCATCACAAACAACTTTCAAGGCAAGCTTAGCATGTAGAGAACAGGCTACATCTAACAAAAAATTCTAAAGCCCAACACTCCCTCAACTTTCGGGAAACAAACATTCAACAATGATTGTCAATGCCGACGATAGCTAAACTAAGAGTATCGTTAAAACAATTCAGCTAAGATATTATGTAATTTGTCGATAACCACCTTTGGAGGATTGAGTAGGGAGAATATATGGATAGCCTGCAACGAAATGATTGACTAGATGAGAGTCATAAGACATTCCAACCAGAGCAATCTTTCTTTCCAACCAACCAACTTCTTCCACACCTTGTCAAAAAAGAGAAAAAAAATAATGACTGAGTCGTGCGGCCCCAAAAAATTGGATAACCCAAATAAGTAAAGGTAAGGTGCCCTGGTGAAACCCCGTAAAGCCCTGATTGCATGTGGCCCGTGTTGGCGAGAAACTATCCTAAACATAAAAACGATCTTCCCTGGGTTGATCTCCAAAATTGGATCAACTTATGGAGAAAATGAAAGTGACCATGGATTTGGGTCAAAATATATATGGATCTAGACTCGGGATTGGTGTTACGGAATTGGCTTAAGCATCCTCGTTTATATATTATGTTTAGGTAATGATTTTATGATGCAGCCTGATGAACTCTATTCTTTGGCCTCAACCACTAAAAACTTAATTAATTTTTCTGATAATAAAAATTAGTACTGAAAATAAATGGCTTGATGGGTTAAGGTTAGCGGTACCTTTACCAAAGACATCATGATTCCAAACTTTAAGAGCCTGTCTCAAAGCTTTTAATCAGCAATGCAGAACATAAGACTTGTTACCTTCGAACGACATATTCTTCCAAGTATCCTCAACAAAAGACCGAATACCTGGGTGAGAATCCCAAACATCCAAAGTTCTGAACGACTTTGGCCCCCAATTCACTTTATATGTCGTCAACATGATAGGACGATGGTCCGAGATGCATCTATCAAAAGCAATCTCCTTTAGGTCTGGCCATAAAGACACCCATCTATATGAGAGGAGGAATCGATCAATCCGACTTGCACTCGTTCCTCTCCAATTTAGCCAAGTATACGAGAATCTCTGAAAAGGAGGGTCAATCAAAGCATTATCAAGTATGAAATCATTAAATTATACCGTGTCCACTGTATAATTTAGACGCTCTGAAGTGGATCTGACAGGGTTGAAATCACCAACCACACATAGCATAAGAAGCCTCCTGTATCATACTCGAAATCTGTAATCTCAATGCATGTTTATCTGTCGGAACATAGGGGAAATAAACATTTATCACCAATAACTTAGCCTGTGTCGCTGTCCACATCCCCTCAACTGCAAGGATATTAGGAAAAGAGCGAACAGTCGAAACCACAAATAAATAACCATTCCATATAGATAGAATCCCCCCTGCCTGTCCATCAGGTGGAATTTCGGCCCATTGACGACTCGATCCTCCCCATAACTTGCTAATAATCAGCCGATTGGTACAATGTTTATTTGTCTCTTGCAAGCATAAGAAATCAACAGAATTAGCCATAGGTAAGGTTATGTATGGCACATACCCGACCTGGAGCACCGAGTCCACGTACATTTATGAACATAATCTTCATTGATCAATTGTAGTTGTCTCGGTCACTACCCCTTCGGGCGGATCCATCTCCACATCTCTTCTCTCCTATCAACCAATCTGAAGACCATAGTTGCATCGGATAAATCACTCCTCAATCCAATCTTCTTACCAATCTCCCAAGTCTCCACGATCTCCTTCACTTCTTTAGATAAATGGCGAGGAGACCCAATTTGTCTATTGAGGACAATAACGTTTTAGCAGAGCTCAGTGATGATGAGATATATGCTACTTTGATGTCATGTTCTGGCAGGAAGAGTCCGGGTCCTAATGGGGTAAATTTTCACTTCCTCCAGACTCATTGGGAGGTTGTGAAAGGAGATTATATTGGTTTCTCGAGAGATTTCTATCATTCTGGTTATATATGCAGGGAAGTAAATTCTACATCTATTGTATTGCTTGCTAAATTTCTTTCTCCAACGGAGTTGAACCATTTTTGCCCTATATCCTTGGTGGGCAGTGATTACAAATTATTATCAAAGCTTTTTGCAAATCGACTGAGGTTAGTGATTGATAAAATTATTTCTCCTTAGCAGCTTGCTTTTATTTGTGGTAGACAGATTTAAGAAGGTATTTTGCTGGCGTGTGAATTATTGCACTATGTGAAATTATCAAAGGATCGTACTATTTTCTTGAAAGTTGATTTTGCAAAGGTATTTTGTTTAATATGATGTGCAAGATGGGATTTGCTGAGAAGTGGATTGGTTGGATGAGGGCATGTCTACGGACGACATCTGGATCTGTAATTGTTAATGGGACATCTTCTGGTATTTTTGATTTCTGTCGTGGCCTTAGACGGGGTGACCCCTTATTGCTTTTTATATTTGTTATTGCCACGGAGGGTCTTAATATATTACTTCGTCGAGCTATTGACCTTGGTGTCTTGCAGGGGATTCGTTGTGGGGGTTCTATTTATACCTAGTCCTTATATGCAGATGATACTTTGTTCTTTGGGGAAGGAACTTTTCAGAATGTGCAAGGTATGAAGGCTATCCCCAGATTATATGAGCTTGTGTCAGGTTTGCGTATGAATTTCAAGAAGAGCAGTATATTGGGGATAAATATTCCTCCTGATACACAACAGATTTTTGCGGGAGAACTACATTGTGCGGTGATGGGTCTTCCTTTTGAGTATTTAGGGATTCCGGTGTGCTGCTATCCATGTTATGTGCGCTCCTGGCGAACCCTTATTCTTGTCATGTTTAAGAAAACATCTTCGTGGGAGAATCATTTTCTAAATTTTTGGGGAAAGGTGATTTTGATAAAAGAGTGTTGTCTGTAGCATGCTAGTATATTATTTCTCTTTATATAAGGCCACGAAGTCAGTGATTAAGGAGATGGTGCATATTTGTACATCTTTTCCACGGAAAACATACTCTAGAACATCTCGAGGGATAGCCTGGATTGGTTGGGAGAAAATGTGTCAGAGTAAAGAATGTGGAGGACTCGATTTTCTTGATCTTGGGTCGTTCAATGCTGCTTTGTTGGCCAAGTGGGGATAGAGGCTCCGTAATGGAGCAGTGGGACAATGACGTGATATTGTTGTTCACAAATATATTCGTAGTGGGGATGGGGATTGGTCAGATCTGCCAGTCCGAGATGGTCATTCTCGATGGTGGAAGGATGTGCATTCCGTTATTTGTGCATCCTCTTGATTTGTGTATGGAGTGAAGAGAACCATGGTGAGTGATGATCGGACTCGATTTTGGGAGGATGATTGGCTGGATTGAGGTACTCTTGCTCGACGGTTCCCCCGTTTGTATCCGTTGTCGCTTGATCAACAGATTCTTGTGTCGGCAAAGTGGTCTCGAGAGGAGGAGGATTGCCATTTGGTATGGATCTGGCGCAAACCTCTTCGACCTCATGAGGTGGTCTGGGTACAGGAAATAGAGGCTTTGATGATTGGTCGCTGGCCGCGGCCTGGGGGGGATGGATGGTGATGGATTGTAGACCCCCCAGGTAGGTGTTCAGTGAGGTCGGGTTATCTGTTGCAGCATCGTTCATTGGGATCTGTATCGGCACCACATATTGTGCTTGCCTCGATCTGGGGAAAACGATCTCCTTTCAAAGTTATGGCTTTCTGTTGGCGACTACTACAATCGCGTCTTGCCACAATCGAGAATCTTGAATATTGTGGCATGACATGTTCGGCAGAAATGCGCTCTTGCAGTTTCTGTCACGGCAAAATGGAGAGTACATCACATGTGTTCTTTACTTGTTGCTTATCTTATGCGATCTGGTCGGAGATATATCACTGGATGGGTTTTTTGTATGTTGGTCATGTCGACCCACAGATACATTTTATTGCGCATATGGGTATGGCTATGAGGATACACGTTTGGAGCTATGGAAGTAGATATGGCATTGTACTACGTGGATTTGTAGAATGCAAGGAATGCTATTCGATTTCGTGATGAGACATTCGAGCAAGTGAAAATCGTGGAGAAGATCAAAGTTCAGACATGGCATTGGTTCACAGCCTTTCAGAGGCCTCCAGAGGTGGTAACGATAGCAGATTGGCTACGTCATCCTAGACTTTGTGTTAATAGTTTTTACCACCGTAAACTGTATTTTTACTAGGGATGATTTGACCATCAAGTTGGGGGTAAATCATTGCCTTTACTTTGTACAGTTTTTCTAGATACAATAATATTTACTTATAAAAAAAATCAACAATCAAACTTTGGCAATGTTTAGAACTTTACTTTGTACAGTTCTAAACATCCTACATCTTTTCCTTGGTTCGAATCAACACGTCAATTGGGCCCCAAGGTTCATAAAGAATTTCTTGCTTCAGTTGCTCATCGGAATTCTAGTGAAGGTCATCCACGTATCATTTGGATGGAAGTCGTTTGAGGCAACCAGCAGAGAACGTGGTGGAGACCGACTAATGGAACCCAAGTTACACCCAAGCCCAAACAAGGGGGACATGACCTAAGGATGGAGAGGACAAGCCCATTATTTCCATTGAAGATAAAAAAAAAATGAACTTAAAAAGACCATGAAACCCGACAAACAACATGATGCACTAATTATGTCCAATGGGCCTATTACATGGATGAATGCTAAGGAACTCAAAGAGGTTATAAATGGAATGTTCAAAGAAATGTGGGCTAAAAATATGGCATTTGGAATTTTTGGACCCCACGACCCAAAAAGGTCAAATGGGCCCCATGTCCCAATTGAGATGACCCGGCCATTAAGATTCAATGTCTAGCCCAAGAGAAGAAGTCCAAGGCCCAATCCATCATGAATAAAGAGCTAAAAACGTGTAGAAAAGAGAAGGAGGAAAGAGAAAATTGGATAAAATGCAAGTTCCTACAATTTAGGAATTTGATTTCCTTACCTAAAGGAAGATGTTCCTTGACAATCAACACTCCTTTGTCCATTTAAGAAACTTCCTTACAAGACAGAGACTCATAAAGAAACTCCAAGACATGTTTTGGTGTCCAACAATAAAAGGAAATTCATGTCCTAACTTCTTTCTTAACCTAGGACATATTTTTGGTCCAATTTTTAGCATTAATTAGTTTCTTTGTTACTTTAAGATTTCTTTCTTATTGTTGCACGAAATTTTATTCAAATTCTAGGTTAGTTACGTCTATATAAAGGTCTTAACATCCATTGTATTAGACACACAAGTTTTGAATTGAGTTTTGTGATATTAGTATTCTCTTTTGGATTTTAAACCTTCTTTGATTTATCTTTCTCTTTTTGAGTTAAGTGACATCGTGTTTTTTTTTTGACTTATCATTCGATTATTGGTTGGTAATTCAATACCTTCAATGGGTCGTTTATGACGTCTTTGTCACTATAAAAATTGTGATTTTCGTTGGCTGGACACAATCTGTTATTCGGGCGTTAGAAACAACAAATTCTTCCGTGTCTTTTCTTAATGTATCGAACTAATTGTAGAGTCTTGTCACAAGTTCGGCAAGGATTCATATCACCAACCCCTTCTCAGTTGTTGTCCGCCCTGAGGAACTTGTCTAGCTCCACCTGAGATGTTGTCTGGATTAACACCTCTATTCCTGGAAGCAGAAAAACCTTTACGGATTCCAATCCCGTTCATCCCCGTATTTCCCGAAGCATCGTATACCTGGAGACCGACTGCAATGATGTTGCTAGACATAAATCCAACCATATGGTTTCCCCGTTAGTCGGGGCGAATGAAATTTCATGAATTTCTTGGATTGGGGCGGTCGGGGTTCTATTCTATTTTATGCGGTTGTGCAGGGGTCATCGTATGGACGGCCTGGTTCGTCGTGTTTGTCGTAGGCTTTTGGTATCTGATCACGTTAGCCTTGATTGAGCAGTTCCCCCACCTTTACGACGTTAAGCGAACGCATCATCTGCCCAATGCTCGTGACTTTCATGAATCAGAAAAATTCGAATTAATTTTCAATGCGATTGAGCTCTCGTGGAAAGGTAACGGCGGATATTGTACCCAAATCACAGAAGGCAGCATGCATCTCCATCTCCGTACAGGTGACCGAGAATTTCGTGAAGTAAAAGGAGATACCCTGTTCTCGCAAGGCGGCAATGTTAACCCATTTTTTTCCTCGTCCACGAGCTTTCAGGCTGATCCTGCAGATTCTTGGGAGGGCTTCTGGCCTTTTTTTGGTCATTTCCCACTCGCCCTCTTCTAGGTCTTCGGCATTTGTCATCAGGTATGCTGGGGATTCGACTGGGATTACGGTTGGATCCTCCATAGGAGGCTATCGTTAGGCTGTGGTGCATGTGTGTGTGCAAGAAAGAGAGTGCTAGCGAGAGAATAGGAGAGAAGAGAGAGAGTAGTGAAAATGAGAGAGAGGAAAAGCAAAATGGGTCCAATTCGCGGTTGTCACTGGTTGAGTTGGAGAGAACCACAATTGTAAAAAGCGCTAGAAGAGCAATGTACATTTTTCTAATGTAAAAAATTTAAAATCATATGAAAAATCTCCCTCAAAAAAATATTGGCCAATGGAAAGGAAAATGCATCCAATTTTATTTTATTTCTCAATCGTCCAGAAAAACGAAAATGCACACGAGAAGATTCTTTTTAAAGACGTTGTCTCAATGAGACGAAAAGTACTGTTAACTCTCTAAATTGAGAAAAGATTCTCCTTATCTGGCTGCAGATTCACATTTAATGGATGGGTTGTCCTACTTATGACAACGTACGTGATTCCCCAGGTTTTGTTTTCTGGCATTTTCTGATGGAGTATTTATTTGTTCTTACTCTTGACTCCTGTTTGTTTTCTCTGTCTTTTTACATCGTATCCTCACAACTGGTGCCTCTTCTGCGAAGGAATCACAGCTTTGTCGCTCAAAAATGCACAACTACAAACCAATTTCTCTCACAAATTCCGATGTCTACTGCAATTCTAATTCCCCCTCTTACCTTCGGTGATAACAAAAGGCGTTTTTTTAGTACTTTTTATATAGCGGGATTTGTACTTCGAACGTAGAGTTTACTTAAACGCCGGACTTGAACACCCTGTTCCTCTTAGTTTTATCCTTTCTCGCTTCTTTCTCGTTCTGCATTTTCATTTGTTTCTTATTCTGCATGTTTTGGGTGGGCATATTCTTTGCAGAGGCGACGATGGCGGTCGAAATGGTGCCCGCGTCTCGGATTTTGGGGAGATAGAACAATCAAATGGGAATAGATTTTATCATCTGGATGTAAATTTGATCAAAAGTAAATGCTTTTTCTCATTTGGGATAATTTTTTCCAACAACTATCTCATTTTCTTTCTGAAACTTGTTCGCAGGCTCAATATACAGCAATGGCATCAAACAAAGCTCTGTTCCTGCCATGTCAAATAGCTTGCAATTCTGTGGACTCACCAATGTGAAATTCTGGATTTCAAAATGATGTTTTTTTATTCTAAGAATTTCTTGTTGATGGTGTTGGACATGCTGTCTTTTCATTCCTCAGAGCATGGGTTCAACTGAGATGGGATCCTCCTGTGGAGGTGTAGATACAGGGCAGTTGATTCCTCAAAAGAGTGGAATTATGGGATTTGGAAATGAGCATTTTGAAAAC
>JAOWBN010227399.1:0-12794 GCA_028565015.1 Pinguicula moranensis
TGGCATTAAGATCATAAAAGCTCATTAAGAGTGTGAATCTAAGAGATCTAACCGAATACTCCTTCCTCTACACTTTGAATTTAGATCACCTTAAATAATAATGGGCTAACCGCCGAATTTGATGGTTAAAGTTGCTATCCTATAAGGTTTTAGTGATCTAACAGAACCCCTAAATCCTTACTAGTTGTTGATTCAATTCTTATTTGATTAGATGGCCAATCCAAGTTAACAATAATAGAAACATGCAAGTGTGTCTAAAAACTTTAAACCAATACCAATTGCCTTGTTTTGGCATTGCACCTCACCAATCCTTCCAGGCACCCTAAGAACTTGCAGATCAACATAAGAATGATAGATCTAGCCGAGCATAACTGGAAGAAACAGCAAGATTCCAGCAGGATGTATCTTGGAAACACAATCTGCTGTACCTTGCTGCAGTTTTTCTGAAATGTTTTATTGCTTATGTTTTTTAATGAAAGTACAATGTTATTTTGTCTCTTGCTCGACCTCTTTTTTTACCCTTGTCACCCCTCTATATTATACACAGGAAACTACCCAAAACAGATGAGATAAGAAGGCTCACAGATCCCTTGAAAGTAGGGATTTTATGGACAATGGATAGGGAGGTTGTGCCAATCTGTTTTGACTGAATTTTGCTCCAGATTTTCCTTGAACGTGGCATGTTTTTATCTGTCTGTAAGTCGTATAGCAGAACGCGCAGGGCAACTCCTGAAGACTCATGGAGAAAAGTGTGATCTTCAGCAAAACAGCAAAACTGTCAAAATAGAATTTTTTCTGCTCTGCAGGCTGGTTGGGTTCATCACTTCCCGTATTTTTCTTGAACTTATGGTCTGCTTAAATCCATGTATCAGAGCTTCAGTGTGTACCTGAACTGCATGTGATCATTTGGCTTTAGGTGGATTATGCTAAATCATTCTGATGTACTTCTGATAGTTCCTGAAAAATGCTTCATGATCAGTTGGTTCTGCTGCTATATTTCCTGCTTTTCTGCAGACTGAACTTGCTGCTTTCTTATTTGTCAGCTTCTGATCGTGATCAACTTGGTTCAGATCATCAGTCCCTAAGTGATAATGGCCCTGAGTTTGTGTTCTTGATCATTATATTCAGCAAGAGCAAGATATGTCTTGAACTTTGAAACATGAGCACTTGATATTCATCTTCTTTCTTCTTCTTGTTGCATTTGATCTTCCTCTTCTTGAAGCTTGTAGGTCGATGGTGGCAGCCTTGATTAGGGGATAATGCAGCATTGTTAGCTAAATTCTCCTGACCATTCAAGGGTGCAATGATCCTATCTAAAACATTACATAATGAAGGAATAAATACAACAACTCATGCATCATTAGCATGCTTTACAAATGCTCTATCAGCAACAACAATTCTTTCACCACCATCCGAATTCAACTCTTGCCTCATCCCTAGCCCCTTCAATCTTAAAATTAGTACATGAGGCAATTCTCTTTAATGATAAAACATATTATTGGGTACATAGAACAATCGGAACTCAATCAAGACACGTTAGCTTGAGCATGTACCCATGAGGACGAAAAATACGAAGTTTCACACTACTGACATGACACATGAAGCATGTCTGCCTAATAAAGGCAACATAATGGGGAAGCTACAATATTGTGAGCAACAACAATAATACATTTTTTCCTCAAATGGTTTTTGCGTTACTCACAAAGAAGTGACATCAAAGTGGCAAATAGTAAATAAAACAAAATAGCATTTAGGGCGTCCAATTCATATACGTAAATGCAAATTTAGATAGTAGAAGTAAATTTCTTCAACTTTGCAGAACCAAAAAGATAAGAACGAACAACAGAGAGAATAAAATGCAAGTTTCCACGTCAACCGACACTCCTTATCTACCTTTAATATCTTAACTGGGGATTGTGCTTGTTCCCAGGATTTGCTTCCTTTGCTATCTTGATTTCCTCCAGGCTTCTCGATTTTTCTTGCTTCATCTGTTGTCCCCTCCACCCCGGTCATAGCTTGTTGTGCAATTGCTGCACTTGGAATCTATGATCTTCTCTCTTCAGCCTCAATCACGTAATTGTAAAACGGAAAGTGTATTCTTATTGAATATCTTGTATTGTAAATGATACATAATCCCGTGATACTTATAGCTGCATTCATGAGTGTTCATGTGTGGTAGGTGAGAGGTGAGGGTTAGGTGGACAATAAACCCATAAACCCAACAATCCCCCTCAAGATGGGCGAAAGATATCAACTAAGCCCATCTTGTTAAAGAGTCTCTCAGGATCTAAGGAACTAAGACCCTTAGTCAACACATCAGCAACTTGTTCTTTGGTGATTATGTGATTCAGTTCCAACAACCTGCTATTTAATTTTTCTTTGATAAAGAACTTATCAAAGAAGTAAATTTCTTCAACTTTGCAGAGGATTTACTCTATGATAAATACGAGTATCATTGAATCAATATTTACATGTATCCTAATATGCATGCAATCTAATTCTCTTTACAATAGGAATTAAATAAACAAAGAGATCCATTTCAAAGCTTACAATGAAATTAACGTAAAAAATCTGTCTTGTAAAGGGGTGAAATATGTCTTTAAATAAGCTACAATTCTAATGGACCTACGATTCTAATCCTTAGACTTTTTTTGAGCCCTACCTAATTTAAGTCCTATTAAAATTGGACCTTACCTAAATAAGAAGCCCATCCTAACTTAATTCCTAAAAAGTATGAAATTACTTAATTACATAAAAATTAGAAATTCTAGTAACCTGCTGGACTAATTTAATTAAAAGACATAATAAGAAAAATGAACATCCAGCTTGGAATCTTTTATCAGGGGCCATGACCTCCCATACACGCAACATCCCATATGCTCAATCTGGTCTCAATAACTCGCGTATTAATTTCCAGTTTGAGAATAGTATGTTACAAAATTATTATCCCACAATCGGACGGTAAGAACTTGATATCCTTTTGTCACCATATGTATTGATAAGTCCTCTATCATTGGGTAAAATTTCAGTTCGATCAGAATATGTTGAGACCTCCAGATCGCCAATAAAACCGAGACTGCGCAGTGCTGCAAATAACATATCGTGGCTGAACAAGAGCAGTCTATTCCAAATCCATATCTCATGATCGGACCGTTCAAATTTGTTCTACTTTGAACAAGACGACACTCAATGAGTAATCTTATACCATTTAAATTTGCAGACCAATCCGACCGTGCATGTGTCTCCGATCGAAAGAAATCACGAAACTACGTTTTGCTGTAATTCGCATTGTAGGGTCTGATTACTTTAAATCATTCAAGAATTCAAATTTTTCTCGGGTCTCCAACATTCACATCACATCCAGTCTGTTTTTTTGCAAACCATTCAACAAATGTATCTCATTTGTCTACTCCAACGGTAACAAATGTACCTCAAGCATCTGTGTGACACTCAACCCTTTATCCTAGACTGTGACATCCTGCAGAGTTCCGTTCCTTGGAATACCCGCTATCATCATCCAATTCGGGATCTGAGATAGTCCACCTCTATTCCACAGCCGGGTCAACGTAGGCCATTTATCCACATCCAGTTTGGCCACCACGACATTCTTCGGACCGTGTTCTTGCTATTTCCGCCACTGGATCGGCTCCTCGCGAACCTGGATCGGGAAAACTTGATCTCTTACCATGACCTGGAACCATAGCACCGACGTTGCTGGGTCTTTTGGACTTTCCTTCACCCTTGTCGTCACGTAGTCCCTCTCATCTGCCCACCGTTCCTCAAGTTGAAGTAGTTGTCCCATGTCCGCTAGCATTTCACTGAAAAAAACGTTTCGACCAGCACTCTACCGACACTCCATGCACTGTAATCCACTTATCATTGGGGTGGGCAGATGCCGGCGGTGACCATCGTCGCATCACAGTAAGGCCTACCGCCTCATACCCTCGATCCGACAGTAGCAGCTCCTCCCTCATTTCTTCTGAGTCTGGATGAATCAAGATTTTGACACCTGGTAATAAGTAAAACGTACATGTTCCAGGCCCTTCCATCCCCGTATTTCCTAGAGCAACTATTCCTCCTACACTCCATGGGCTGATGCAATTACGTAGGTTTTCAGCAATTCCATTTCTTCTTCCGACGAATCAAAAGTGAACTGTCGAACATCCGCTTGACCCTAGGTGCAAGATCTGTCGGCACCCTGTTCACCGCTTCAATTCTTCTGGGCTGCGTTGAGTTTTGTTTCGGAAAACGTACTACATTTGCCTTTAATTCTAGCTCCCCGTTTTTGAGACACCCTCCTCGCGCGCGACCGTCGGATCTATCCACACTCTCTGTCCCAATCTAGATTTATCTGTGGCTTGCGAGGCACCGACAGTTGTCGAAGATCTTACTAAAGCGTCCATAACCACGTCCGCCACCATATCCATACTAAAGCCTCCATTCTGCGGTGAGGCCAGTACCGCACATCCCAGTACTTCCCCGTTTGAATCTATCGGAGGGGGGTCTTTGTTGAAACTTACAAATCTCATAACAAACATGAAAGAACTCAGAGAATTCATAGAAGATAAATAGTGGTGAGTCCAGAGAATTTGGGGAAAATTTTCATTAGGCTTTGAAACTGTCGCCACAATTAATTGGTCACTCACTTCCTTACATTTACAGTTGCGCATAAGCGCATTTATATTAACAATCGTGCAACAAAATAAAACCAACTAATAGTTGTTAGGATAATGTACATCAAACTGCGTTGATAGAGTCGCTATTTCACTTAACCATGAGAAGGTAGCAACTTCTCTTACGTTTACATCTTGCCTTACATCATGAACAACATGATCAGCAAACAGAAGACTTCCACTTTCTGATGCTGATGAACCAGCACCCTTCACAACAATTTTCTTGTCATCACAACCAACATTTACCTGAGCTGTCAACACACTTTGATAATTCAACATTCTTCACCCTCCATGACCACCATCGGATGGTCACCGATGAGGGTCAGTGTTGTGTGTGCAGTGATACCAAAAAGAATGAAATACAAAACTCGAGAGAGAAATTTGGCATATGTTGAACCTGAACCATGCTTAGGAAGATTTCCATACCACCATTCTCATATACCGCACCGGTTATTGCAAACTCAATCTCAGGATCTTGAGATTCCTCTCTATCTTTGATCATGGGATCTGTAGCTTCACCATCCCAACCCTGTGAATTTAAATGAAAATGGGAGACAAATATAAAGTAAGGTCATGGTTCAATTACATAATAAATCAAACAATAGAACTACAAGTTGAAACTAAAAGGCAAACCAAAGATCTGGAGCCTATAAGTCATAGTCATTGGAAGGAAGTCTCTTGTTGATGTGGCAACACTACCAGACGAAATTCCTGTTCCTAGATCTGCGCTTGAAGATTGACTATTTGATTTCTTCAAGACTTGCTCATAAACTTGAGCAATACTCAAATCAAGTGAAATGATGCTTCCTACAACCAGCAACTCCCATGCCATAATCATCTTCAATCAAACTGTGGATCATAATTAGAACTGATCTAAAATGAGAAGAACAAATCTAATTAAGAACAGATATTCGATAGCTGATTAATACAGAAGCGTATATGAATTGTAGTCTCCCGGACTGAATTAATCATGTTAAAGAGGCTATAAAAGTACCTTTGAAATCCACGAACCAAATCTCCTCCTCGAGGGTGATTGGGAACAAGTCGAAAGAAAACTTATTATTTCTCTGGTTCTCAACGCATGAGATTGTGAGTGACTTTGTCGTATGTCATCTGTTAATCTATGTAGGCACGTAGCCTTTATATAGAGATTTAACTGAGTAGTTAGACGGGCTTGTGGTTAAGTGGGCTTTAGGTTTAATTGATTAATTAAACGAATTAATTAATCTAATTAATCCAACATGGTTGAAGAATGCCATTGCTACTTGCCAACGATTAGTAAACCACATGTTAAAGGAACTTATAGGTGATACCATGAAAGTATACGTGGACGACATGTTCGGATAGAGCAAAAAGCGAGAGGAGCACCATGCAGTGTAAGGTACGACAATTTTGTTTTGTAGAAAATTGTATTTTAATTAAATCCCTGTGGCTAAAAATATTGGTTAATCCTAATATAGATTAAAAGAAAAAAGTCATGAGACATGGGTGGGCTAAATTTGGGACAATATTGTGGAAGTGAGACTATAAGTTCAATAAGGAAATTTGGGTCAACCAAAATAACTTGCAAATAAATTGGGGAATTGGGTCGAAGACCAAGCAATTATATTGGAGAATTGGCCGAAGACTAAGGATTTGGAAATTAGGAAGTTTATGGGAAAATTGAATCGTTGCGAATGCGTTCTACAAGGGGAAAATGCAACGGTAACATTAAGTCACGAAATTACTAGGGGGGTTGGACGGTGGTCGTGCATACATTTTCCAGGCGAGGGCTTCAAAGGGGTGGAGTCACAGCAGTTAACAAAAGAGGGGAATGAAGGGATTTTGGAAGAGGATTCGGGTTACTATAAAAAGGAAACAAAGGTTGAGAAGGAGGAATGCGCTATGAATCAAATGAAGGTTATGAATCAGATAGTCTGAAGAAAACAAGAGTAAGTAGGAGCACAGGAGCAACTAGGGCTGTCCAACAGTAGTAGCAGAAAACCGCTTGAGTAGTATAAGTAGCGAATACCTGAACCCAAACCGCTACATTAGCAAAAACGGTTATGGGCGGTAGTAGCGGGTACCCGTTACTACCATTTTGGGATAATTTCAGACTTCTCATTTCACTTCGGTAGTTTGGTCTTCGCTACTTCACTTTTAGCGACTTCCAAAGGCTTAGGTTTTTAAGTGAAATTGAAATTCAATTCTCGTTCCAGAATAAAATCCAGATGTTCCCAATTGACGACGAACGACGTTTTTAGAATTCTAAATTCATAGAATCATATTTCAAAGGCCCAGGCTCTCAGTTCAGTCTTCTCGCCTGTTCGTTGTGTAGCTACCTTTCACTTTTGTTCTGTTCCAAATCGACGACGGACTCGAGCATAAATTTTCATAGGATCTTCTCATCTTCGATTTCTCTGTCTGCCTTCCGCCGTCACCGATCGCCGGTTACTTATATTTAGGGTTTAATTTTGGTTTCGATTTTCGATTTAGGGTTAACGTTTAATTTTCGTTTGGGTATGCTAATTAGGATGTAATTTAGGTTTAGGGTTTAGTTTGTATTATTATTTTTGATTAATTTCATATTTTGATTTAGGTCTAAGGTTTAATTTAGATTTAGTTTTCGTTCAGGTATGCTAATTAGGATGTAATATAGGTTTAATTTCATTTTGTATTGTTTTTTTTGATTAATTTCAGATTTTAGTTTAGGATTTTCGATTTAGGGTTAACATTTAATTTAGGTTTAGTTTTCGTTTGGGTATGCTAATTAGGATGTATTTTAGGTTTAATTTCATTTTATATTTCATTTTTTATTAATTTCAGATTTTAGTTTAAGATTTTCAAATTCAATTTAGGGTTTATTTTATGCTATTGATTCGTGTTTGCGGACAAATTAGAATGTAACGAATTAGTGAATTAGTATTTTAAGATTCATGGCATAAGTGAATTAGTAAATCCCTTGTTTGGACGAATGTAACGGTGGGCTCTCCGTTTATTCATGTTTTTGTTTGTGATGTGCTTTTGATCTTTTTACTATTGGCCCAACTGTTGGTTTGTCTTGTGTATCATATGGATCCAGGAGGGTAAGGTTTTGGTTGCAAAATGATCAAAAAATATACTCTGGATCCAGTCTAATCCGGTTCATTGCATTCTTCTCTATCCTGTTGCGTTTGGTGGTTTGAAATGCATAATATCGTATATTTGTTTTGATGGTCCATCCCCATTGTCTCTAGTACTTGATGTGGCAATTCAGAAAGAGTGATGGGGAAAGTTCTTGTCTTGCAAATGGATGAATTAGAACTTTTAGATTCATGTTTGCTTTTCACTTTTCAGTTTCATGCTTTCAAATTTAGAGATTCATGTCATGTTTACTTTTCAGTTTCATGCTTTCAGAAGCATGTCATGTTTGCATTTATGTTTCATGCTTTCAGTTTCAATTTCATATGATCTTGCTATGTTTCATGCATTTCAGTTTCATGCTTTCAGATCCTCGTTCATGTTTGCCTTTCAATTTTATGCTTCTCATTAGAATGTTATTCATATTTACTGAAACTTGATTTTGGAATTTGGATTCTGTTATTCATATCTTTTACAGGCTTTCTTATGGAAAGGGACAATTTGGATGATGTTGATGCTGCTTCAATGCCTCCTCCACCAGAGGTTGTTGGTCATGAACTTGATCAGGATGCAGGGGCATCCAACCCCTCTGTAAGTCAACCTAAAAGGCGAAAGCTTAGTAAGCCTTCGCCTATGTGGGATCATTTCGTTAGGATTGAAGGTGGTGATCCCACCTTTCCGATGACAACGTACAACAATTGCTCGAAAGAAGTTGGCATCCATCACAAGAAATACTGAACATCACAAATGCTAGCTCACCACAGGGTTGTCATAATTTCAATAGCAGACAAGGTATGATGGACACTCATCAACAAACATTGACACATGACGCTACCTCATCGAGTATTGCATGATCCCATCCAGGATAAAGAAATCCGAAGGGCCATAGCTGAGCATCTAATTCTTGATGAATTAGCCTTTAGAATGGTTGAGAAAATAGGGTTTCCTCGATTGCTTCGTAAGCTAGATCCCGCTTTTCGGGCATCTCGAGACAAACAGCGGTGAGGGATTGCTTGGCTGTGTACATATAGGAGAAACAAAAATTGAAAGAAAAGATGCTCGATTTGATGCTTCGCATGTGTTTAACCATGGACACTTGGACTTCAATCCAAAACATTACTTACATTTGTTTGGCTGGCCAATTTATCAACCACAATTGGGTGTTGCATAAGAGAATTTTGGCATTCCAGAATATCAGTGATCATAAGGGTACTTGCATCTCGAAACAGTTGGAAGATTGTTTGTCTGATTGGGGTGTTGACTATCACGGTGGATAATGCCGGGAACAGTGATATGACTTTGGATGACTTCAAGAGACGCCAAATAGATCATTTTAGAGGTACAGAGGGTGCCATTATTATGGACCACCGGAACATTCATGTGAGATGCAATGCTCACATCTTGAATTTGATTGTGAAGGAGGGGTTAGATGAGTTGAGTCCTTATGTAGAAAAGATGAGAGCTCTTGTCAAATATGTGAAGTTGTCTCCAAAGAGATTGGAGTCTTTCAAGCGATACGTGGCAAACAGGAGGATGGAAGGAAAGGGTCTAGTGCATCTTAATGTCCGCACTAGATGAAACTCTACCTACATCATGCTAGTAGTGTTGGACCACCGTTTGGCGTTTGAAGAGACGCTGGAGGATCGTAATCTTTTAGATTACTTGACCTCTGATAATAAGAACTTGATCTCGACGCTTGATGATTGGATGCAGGTGAAACATTTAGGGACTTTCTTGAAGATCATCTATCATTACTTGACCTTCGATAATACGAGCGTGATCCCCATGCTTTGTGATTGGAAGCAGGTGAAACATTTAGTGACTTTTATGAAGATCTTCTATGATTTTACCTTGAAGTTTTCTGCATCAAACAAGTATACGACACATATTTTCTTCCAGGTAACAATTAGAACTTTTAAGCTTTTTGCTTCATATTGTGATCTTTTGACTTGTTTATTGTTTAATATTAAGCTTAATAACATATGTAGGAGGTGACAAAGGTTGAGAGGGAGCTGAACTTGCATGCAGGTTAACTATTATATATTTAAATATTTTGCTTCATGTCATGTTATATGCAGGAGGTGGCAACTGGCAAAATGATGCTTCAAGTTGTGATCTTTTAACTTGTTCAATATGTTGCAGAAAGAGATGATATTTATTTGAGTGAGATGACAAAGAGTATGTTAGAGACGTAAGACAAGTATCGGCGGAGAGTTGACTCGAGTGGATACCGACCCAAAGAAAAAGCTAAAACTAAACAAGTTCTTAATTGTTGCAACTATCTTGGATCCCAGTGCTAAGTTCGAATGGTTTAGGTACTTGTTTATTCTTTTTTCTTTGAACATATTTCTAATCCTTTAAAGTACACTAAACCATCAAACTAATTCACTGTTCAGGTATTAGTTTTCGTTAACCATGGACCAAAGAACAATAGATATGGCAACTGAATTAGTCATGGGTTCTATCTGGGGTGTCTTTAAAAACTACATCAAGCTGTACGACACATCAACATTTAAAGAAACAGATCCTGGGATTAGTACATCCAAAACTAGCGACATGTTGGCCAGTTTTAACTATTTCAAGAAGCAATATGGAAGAGTCAATCCAAAAACAGAGTTGGATAAGTACTTGGAGGATGATTGCGTGGCATCTACTGATGACTTTGATATTTTGAATTGGAAGAGGGCCAATCAATCCACTTATCTAGTGCTATCACAGATGGCGAGAGTTGTTTTAGCCATACCGATTTCTACAGTGCCATCGGAAGCTGTCTTCAGCATTGGCGGACGAGTCTTGGACGCTATTAGGAGTTCTTATGGCACCAGGCACAACAAAGGCCCTCGTATGCCCACAAAGTTTGTTAACTACAACTTCGGAAGAAATAGATGCTGTGAATGTCATAGAAGAGACACAAATTAATATTTATGAGCTGGATGTAGGTACATTACTTTACTATTAATTTTTTTTATCTCTAAATTTATTTTTTGTATATTTTAACTTTACATTAAGTTGCGTCTTTGGCCTTTGCTGAATTGAATCAGGTTCCACAGGAACTCATGTCACGACTAATTTGATATTCATGTTGACTGGAATGGACAATGGATGTTTGTTGTTGTTGAAATGATTATGTTGTACTGGAACTTTCTTGCACTGATATTCAACAAATGGAATGAACAATGGACAATTGAAAAATGTTGATTTACTGTTACAGGTACAGCCGTACACTACATGTGCATTTTATTGTGTTAACTTTTAAGGTGATGGTTGATGTTGTAGTATTGTACTGTGTTTGAAGGTTGATGCTTCATGTACGAAATATTTTTTTATTGCCCATCCAGCATCTTGATTGCGACAGTGCAATGGAGAATGGCTGCGAGAAAAAGACTTTCATTTACAGTCTTTTTATTTTGATCCGTGGGAAGATATAAGAAGGAAAGGGCCATATTTGTATTTGATCAGTGGGAAGATATAAATTTGGTGTAAGGAGTTTTCGATTTATATGAAGAAAATTAGGAAAGTGGGATATAAGAAATAAAACACTCAAAGAAAATGAAAAACAAAAAAATCATAACATAAAATCATGTATATGAAATTGGTTAGGCCCACCAATTTTTTTATTATTAATTTTTTTTAATGATAGCGGTAGTAGCGGATTCCGCTAGCACTAGCGCTATCATAGCGGTAAGCCATAGTGGTAGCGGTAGTGGGTGCCAATTTATAATCTGCCTTAATAGCGGTAATGGTAATGAATGAGGGTTGCCTGCTATCACTAATATCGCTAGACAGCCCTAGAGCCTACAAGGGCCAGGGTAGCCTTGGGAAGTCCGATCAAGGGATTATGGGGGTTATTAAATGTTAACTTACAATATGGGGAATAGAGCTTTTTACAATAAAGGAAATAAATAATTCAACACGAATCACATATATAAAGAAATACAAAATTTAAGTTAAACTTCATTATTTCACGTTGAACAAAATACAAAGATTTGAGGAACTTCGAGGCCTGTGAAACTCACGATTTCCTTAAAACAGATTCGTTCTTTACTGGGTGCTTTGAAATTCACGAGCGTCTGTCTTCCAGGATACAACGGATACAAGTTGATATGCACAACTCCAGGGAACTCTAACGGTATCTTTTCTTCAATCACTAATTGAAAGACTCACAAAATACGCCAAAAAGAGAGAACTAAAATTCTAGACTCTGTGTTGTGTGTATATTTTTCACTCAAGAGAAGATCCACTATTTAAGAGATTTTGAATGAGTGTTAGAGATTATTAACTCTCTAACTTTTTCATTATCTCTACTAACTTAGTAGGTTAATGGCTACTTAATAAGAGAAAAACTTTTTCCTTTCATATTTTTATCAATTTCTCATTTATCCATAATAACATATTATCAATAATATGTTATTTTTCCAACAATAAATATGTTTTTCCTTCTTGTGTGAAAATTCTGCTTATTTACAACATAGAGTTCATGGAGTTATGTTTTGGGGTTTTGTGCTAGTGTTGCATGTGGACATTGCCTGCTTAGATCTTGATTTTGTTGCAAATCCGAAATCTATGTTGATTGAATGTTGGATTTAGAGAGAGACATTCGATTTGGGCTAAACGGGCCATAATCGTTTTAGCCCAATTCGGACCATTTTCGTGCCTGCTCGGTTTAAAAATGGGCGGTCTTAGGCAGTTTAGGACTGCAAAATGGGCGGTCCGGGCTAAACCGTTTAGTAAAACGGGCGGATACGGTTTATCAAATTTTGATTCGGGCGGATACGGGTGGGGCCCGTTTAGACCGCATTATTGTTCATTTTTCATTTTTGTTTATAATTTAAATCTTTATAACTTATAAAGTTATAAAAACAAACTTATTACTTATAAATTTAAAATTTATAATTCATATTCATATCTTAAGATAAGTTTATAAGTTCATATATATATATATGGGCCAGGTTCAATGGACACCATTTTAGACACCATTTTGGACACTATTTTATTAAAAGTCTATGTTTAGGGTCCGTAGGG
>JAOWBN010227410.1:0-12794 GCA_028565015.1 Pinguicula moranensis
GACCATTCATGGAAGAGATGTGTTACAGTTTCCTCTCTATCACCGCATAATGGACAGGCATTAGCCTGATCCGCAGGGATAATCCCTCTTCTTTGCAAGACATCTTTTGTAGGTACTCAGTTTTGAATCAGAGTCCATACAGAGAAGCAAACTTTCTTTGGGGCATAACTAGTCCATATATGCTTGGAGAGAATTATATGAGTGGAGGAAAAGTTTTGTTGAGAAACAGAGGTAATTGACTTATATGCCTCATCCACCGAGTAATTCCCATCTATGCTACCTTCGAACACATATCTGTCTTTAATGTCACTTTTAGGGAATATGTTGAGGAGATCATTGGACAATTCTGATAGTTCAGTGAGTTCATAAGAGCGTCGTTGCCTTCTTTATCTCCAGCACTAGGTTCAGCCACCGTTCACCCAATTGTCGGCCTCTGCCACACAGATTTCCTTGCTTCTTTCAATCTTGTATATTCTCAGATATCTCTCTTCTAGAGAAGTGTTGTTTAGCTATTTATCAGTCCACAACTTTATACGCTCACCATCTCCCAACATAAGTTCTACATTGTCTCTAGACCAGCTATTATTCAATGAGTCAAGGAGATTGAGCCACCACTCTGATGCGTAGGTCCTGCTTCTTGCTCTACAGAACCAGCATCAGCTGTAAGAAGAGCTCTCAATCCTGCAATGAGAAGGGGATTGCTTCCATACTTTGATCTGAAGACTTCTAGGAATAAAGATGATTCATCATTTAATAGCTGGAGTTACCATTTTCCAAGCGTAGATGAATTAAAGGATGAGAGACAATGAACATCTAAGCCTCCGTTAGCCACTGAAGTTGTGATTTTCTTCCATGAAGTCAGGCACATTTTTGTCTTTTCTGATGTGCTTCCCCATAAAAAACCAAGCTGGATAGATACTAGGTGTATAATAATAGATTTAGGTGCTCTATAAACAGGGATGAAATGAGATGGGAGTGCAGCAAGAACAGAATTCAAAATTACCATCTTTCCTACATAAGATGGTTGTTTATGGTCCTAGGCAGTTAATGCTTTTTGAAACTTGTCTGTGATAGGTTGCCAAGTACTGAATTTCCTTGCCTTTACACCCACTGGAAGTCCCAGGTAACTGAATGGGATTGCTGTTGACTGACAATTGAGATAAGAGGCCATGTCCTCTAGCTTATCAGATTCAACATTCACCCCAATCAACTTGCCTTTTGCAAAGTTGATCTTCAGACCTGAAACTAATCCATAGTTGAGCAAGATGGCCTTGAAAATTGCCAATGATCTCCAATTAGCTTGGCCAAAGATGAGGGTATCATCTGCAAATTGCAGATGAGAGATGTGCAAACCTTTTCTTCCAATGCTCAAACCCAAGAAGATGTTCAGATTAGTTGCTTTCTTTATCATTATTGAGAGTCCTTCCGCGGCCAGCAAGAAGAGAAATGAAGAGATAGGATCCCCTTGTCTAATACCACAAGAGGGCTTGAACTCCTTGGTTGGCTCTCATTTATGAGGATAGAAGATGAGGCAAAATCAAGCAAGCCTTTGATCCACCCAACATGCATGAAACTTCATAATGTCCATCATTTGCTGTAAATAGATCCAATGGATTGTGTCAAATGCCTTCTCAAAATCAACTTTAAATATGAGTGCTTGCTTGTGTAGTTTCTTGGCTTCATCAATGACCTCATTTGCGATCACTACACTGTCCAACAATTTCATTCTTCTGATAAATGAAGACTGATTCACACTTATCAGATTTCCCAAGACACTGCTGATCCGGTTTGCCAGTATCTTTGAGATGATTTTTGGCATGGAACCAATAAGAGTTATTGGTCTATAATCTCTAACAAACAGATGATTAGAAAACTTCGCTATCAGAGCTATATGCGAGGTATTGCTTCCTCTACACAACTTGCCATTCCTATAGAACTATGACAATACTTGCATTATGTCAGGTTTTAGCAAGTGGACAAATTGCTTGATAAATTTGAAGTTAATTCCATCATGCCCTGGAGACTTATTGCTTCCACAGCAGGATATAGCAGCTAGCAACTCTAGTTCAGTGAAGGGTTGCTCCAGTAACCTTCTACTAGCCTGATCTAGAGTCCTTACCCGGATGAATAATTGGGGTCTGACAGGAATTTTCTCAGTAAATCTTTCATTGAAATGATTGAAAAAGCAATCCTTAATCATTTTAGGCTCCTGCAACCACGTTGATCCTTCCCACACTCCATTTATTTTGTTGATAGATCTAGTTTTCTTCAGACTGCTGTGGAAGAATGCAGTATTCCCATCTCCCTGCTGCAACCATTTTATCCGAGACTTTTGATAAGTTATGCTGCTTAATTATGATGAAACACTATCCAGTTGGAGACGTAGGTCAGACAAATGCAACAGATCAATACAGGACAAGTTGTCTACTTCAGCAGCCAGTTCAATATCATTAATGTTTTGAAGCAGAATTTTCCTCTATTCAGCTAGATTTCTTGGCCTTGACATGTCCAAAATCTGATATTCTCTCTTAGAATTTTGATCTTTGTTAGCAACTGATAGCTCATATATCCAGTTAAGGAGATGTTGCTCCATACCTGATGCACCATCTCTGAAAATCCCTTGTCTAATAACCAAGAATCCAACACCCTTAAGGGCTTAGGACCCCAATTCAGCAGATTTGAGAATAGGACCACTGGGCAGTGATCAGATTTGTTTCTATCTAGAACTTCGTGGATCCACTCCTCATTTGTGTCCAACCATTTAACTAACCAAGAATCTATCAAGTCTACTCATGGCCTTTAAAGACTTCAAGTACCACATGAATTTCCTGCGGCCCATCTCCAGGTTTTTGCAGCTCCAGATTTGAAATAAAAGTGTTGAAAAGTGACACTTCCTGCACAGAGTTATGGGTGGCCATACCCTTCCTCTCACTCAGATTAGCCACTGCGTTGAAATCTCCCATTACACAACATTTATCTTGTTTGTAAGGTAGCAAGAAATCTGTCAGGAGCTGCCACTACATCTGTTTCTTTACCAAGTCATTAGGTCCGTAAACATTTACCATGTGAGACACATTAGGGTCCTCCAACCAGTGGCCAGATATGCCTAGAAAACCATCTCCAGAAAACATTGAGATTTTAGCAAACTTGTTTTTTTTTCAAATACAAAGAAGCCCCTCTGAGTGTCCAGATGAACCTGAGAATGCCCAGTCAAACTCGGAATCATACCACAATGAAGAACAATCTTTTTTTTTTCTATATAACCCATTTTTGTTTACTGAAGACTTATAAAATCCATCCTCACTTTCCATGTAAGTTGTTTCACTTGCTTTTTCCTCACACTTCTTCCTAACCTCCTTACATTAAAGGTCACAATCTTCATAAACAAGGATTTGTCACATCTCTTTTGCAGGGAGATGAAGCCACTTTGGCCTTTAGAGTCTTTTCTGCCAGCAGGTTGCGGTATATTTCCTGATTAGCCCCATAAACTATCGCTAACTGATCCCCCACATCCATAATAAAATCCACATTGCACTGTAGAGGATCAATCAGTTTAGTATGAGACGGTGGAGGCATAGGAAGGGGGACTAGCAGATGATTGGGTTGCCAGTTGACTTATACACTCTTCCAGGATAGCTATTTTCTTTGCCCGAGTTGGATCTATCACCTTCTTTATTTGACTTCTGGTTTTAGGTGGTCTACCTCTTGGCCTTTTAGCTGTCACATATAAAGGACTTTCTATGGCTGGGGCATGTTGTAGTGGAGGATATTCCTTAGGTGGAACTGGAATATTAGATACTTAATTATCATGAAGTTGTATCCTCTGTGAGTTTTCAGAGTTTTCTGCCTCTATATTGTCCACTTTATCCAAGGCATGTTCCTCCTTCACATTCCTTTCTACTTCAAGTGTAATCTTCTTAAGGGAAACCTCTGTTACTGCTTCAGATGTAACTGGTAAGTACACACTTTTATTAGCATAATCCTGAGAGGCGTCTGAGATAGGTGTCAATAAAATATCAGGCACACAGATTGAATTGTCAACTATAGACAATTCAGTGTCAGAAATCTTCTTGTTATCATCCCCGAGTGACAGTTGTCAATTATCAACTGTAGCCAATTCAGTGTCAGAAAATTGCTTGTTATCATCCCCCAGTAACAGTTGTGTATTCGGGTTTGATCTCACTTAAGTTAATGAGAGAGGCCACCAGGCAATCTTCGGTGGTTGCCACAGCTTATTAGTGTTCATCTCACTGGTCATAGGGGTCATATGACTCAGTTTCAACAACTTGGGGATGGGAGGCCTCCTGATGGACTGGTTGTGCTTCATCAACCATACAGAGTTCTGGGGCTGAGATAGAAATATCTAGACACTGCTCAGTAGACAGGTGATCTGAAGATTGAGAGTCAGAGTCTAAGTCCCATAATTTTTCCCCATGCCATGACGTTGTATTTATCGTTGTCTCCATGATATACAGAGTATAAGATATATCATCCACCAGCACCTGTATGCACTGATCAACTTTCTAATCAAAGGACACTTGGATCATCAAGTAGGCAGCATCCAGACATTGCTTTGATTCCTCTATACAGAAAACAAATCCTATTTTATTGCCAACAGTTAACTATTGTGACCAGGCCTGAAGAGGAAGTCCAAAGACTTGAATCCTACAAGTGCGGCTGTTAACTATTTTCATGGGAGCCCAAGGTCTGATATCTGTTACCCACTTATTGAGCCAGATCTAGTCATTTCTCAAGAGATTAGCCAAGTCAAGACGCTCCTCCTCCAACAATAGTATAGTCTCAGAGCTCAGAGGACTTGCCATCACATTAAGTATCCCGTTGCTTTTAGAATTCAATGGAGATCACAACAGTTACCCTTTTGAATCAGAGTTCCCATAATTACGTCCTAACCATGAGCTCGGGGCCACTTCAATTTTAAAAGACAACACCGTAGTTGAGGCCAAACTAGAAGAGGAGGCCACAGCTAGCTTAGGTAATGAAGTGTTCATCTTCAGAGTAGGTGCCACAGTTAGGGGTTTCTCCACCTTCTTGACAACCTTGTTGGAGCAAAATTTAGGATAGCGGGATCGATTTGCTTGAAGACAGTATGAGCCGAGCCAGGTATTATTAAGTTTAAACAGCATCAGTTTCTCATCCTCAACATTTGCAAATTCCACAAAACCAAAATGAAGGCCTTGAATATTTAGTTTCCGTGCTATAGAGAGATTGTGAATTTTACCTCAATGTTTCAAGGCACTCCTGAGTCTATCCATATCACAACCCACCAGAAAGTTTGTGATATAAAAGCTAGTAATCCCATAAGCATTTGACAGTAGAGATTCATTCGAGCTTACTCTGGGACCCAAATGTTCATGAACTAAGCGTGGGTTTTCCACAGGATGCGATGGAAAAGGGTCATGGGACTGAATTAACGGAGCCTTGCTGGCTTAATTGCAACTCTTTGCATCATTTTTAGTTGGTGAGGGGGAATAATCCAGGGATTTGGAGACATCGGAAAAAGTTTGTTGGAAGGTAGTCGTAGGCAAAGAAGAAAAAAGAAAAACAAAGAACAGAGAAAACGCAGTAGAGATGAGAAAAGGAAAGTTGACGCTCCCCGGGAGCGTGAGGCTGCCCAGGGAGGAGAGTAGCTGGATGAAGACGGTCAAGGGCCGGAGAAGTGGACGACGACGAACGGAGTAGAGTGAAGAAGAGATTTGCAGAGGTTTGAAATTGCCATGCGTACGGAGAGAAAATGTATGGATAGAATTCAAATCTGCCCTATGTTAATGGGTTATCGTTAACTATGTGTTAATTATTATTCTAAATATTTTAAATTATTAGATTAACTATGCGTTAGATTAGTTGTGTATTAATAATTCACTTAATGATCATTCAGAATTATGTCAATATGTGCTTTTTATTCTGATTTTTTTCAATTAACTATGTGTTACATTCTGAATATTTTAATTATGTGTTAAAATTCCATAAATGAGTTTTACGAATATATGTCTTATGGTAATTACAATTTTTTTTATTTATGCATATGGTCATTGTTAGAATTAAGATATTCTCAGATTTGGTTTTATGAATATGTTGATTATGCACATCATGTGAATTAGGATAGTTTGAGATTCTGTATTCTTAATATGTTAAGTATTTATTATGTTAGGTAATAAACTTTCAGATTTTATTCTGGAAAATAATTATTAACTATGTGTTAATTATTTATTTTAGGTAATTATATCCATAAAATTTGAATATCAAAAGAAAATCCGCTGTAACCGTGCTCGTAGGCGAGTGTCTAGGGTTGGTTTTTAAGAAGGACCACTGTGACCTCACCAGATATTCAGGGGCTCATGAGGAATGGCAAGTGTTGTCTAGGAGGTTGTTTTTAAGTAGGGCCTAGTGACCCCACCAGCTACCTGGGTGCTTGCTGAATCGGTTCAGGATCATATTCTGATTTATTTTAGATTTTTTCATAGATTCAAAATTTTCTTCTAACTGTGTTAAAAGAAACTGAATTGTTACACGTTAACAATTACATGTGCTAGTTCGTTTGGCTGCAAATGCTCTTATGTGTTTTTACCCTGATTTTGTTTCATGACATGAAAATTTGATTTTTTTTAGAAGTTCATGGTTATGTCGCATGTGATGATTATGAGTTTAGCGAAGTTTTTGAACGTGTTGCATGATCAAAATTTCTTACAAAATTTTGATTTTAAAATTGTGCCTAATGTCCTTTATTTTAAACATACTTGTAGACATGGAACCCCCTAGCATGATTAGTGAGCTCTCTTCTAATGATAAGTTTAATGGAACAAACTATGACATCTAGCATAGAAAGATTCAGTATCTCCTGAATGAAAAATATATTCTATAGCACATTAATACAACCATGGTAGCACTCAAAAAAACAAGCAAGATCTATGATGCATGGGCCAAGAAAGATCATAGTGCTCGCTATACTATGTTGTATTGCATGCACGACAATCTGATTGGCCAATTCGAAGTGTACACCATGGCAAAGGCCATGTGGGATGCCCTCAAGGTTGTACGGACAAACTTTCACTACAAGGCTTCGTACCTTCCATCTGAACTGGATGTAGTGCAAGATCGATTCGAGTCGACCTGCACTCGAATACATTCACATCATGAGTGCAATGTTGCACGACCTTAAAGATGGTGGGATCGATATTTCTAAGTACGAGCAAGTCAATAATGTGATTCGCTCACTACCTGAAGATATAGAAGATAGTCGATGAACTCCATTTAAGACTCTGATGTCCCATGATGTGAGCATCATGACCTTCTCTGACATAGCTAAGCACTTGGAACTTGAGAACAAACACTTGCGAGCATTTTGTACCTCTTCAAAAGTTTATGCTACTCACGAGGAAAACCCTAAGAGGAACATAAAGTTTGGCAAGCTAGCGAAGGAAACTCAAAAACCCACTCCCAAGAGGAAGATCACAAAGCAACCAAAGGCTAACGG
The DNA here is from genome assembly GCA_028565015.1 of Pinguicula moranensis. Lineage (NCBI taxonomy): Eukaryota > Viridiplantae > Streptophyta > Magnoliopsida > Lamiales > Lentibulariaceae > Pinguicula > Pinguicula moranensis. The sequence continues at coordinate 7,493 of JAOWBN010227410.1, forward strand.
CCCAAAAAACATGGCATGTGTGAAGTGCTACAATTGTGGGAATAAAGGTCACTTCTCACGGGATTTTTCCGAGCCCAAGAAGGTACCTAACTCTCTTAGTAACCCCAAAGTATGCGTATGCTCACAAGCATTAGTTGATAATTCCTTTCCTAAATGGATTATTGATTCAAGAGCGAGCCAGCACATAGTAAATGATCGAGCTTGATTTGTCGAGTTTCATCGATGTGGCGCTGAAACGCAAAGCATTAATATGATGAACGGTAGTGAAGAAGATGGCGTTGGCACCTACAAACTCCAACTCCCTAGCGGAAACACATTGTTGTTGCACGACACAATATATGTGTCTGGAGTTGGATGTTGCTTAGTTTCAGTAGTTTCCTTGCTACAACTTGGTTTTTCATTTTATTTTCATTCTAAAGGATTGAATATTGAGTACAGTGATGATATGTTTGGTCACGATTCGTATAAACATGGTTTTTATGTTCTTGACTTTGATGATATTTATGATAATTTCAATAGTTCATCCCATGCCTTAGTTTTCAACGTAGATAATATTTCGGAATTTGTTAAGTGACATACTAAACTTGGTCATATTGGCCAAGGTAGGTTAAATAGACTTGCTAAGGAATGTCTATTAAACCAACTCAATAAGGCTAAGTTGGCTCTGTTTGAACCTTGCTTAACAAGTAAGGCTAGCTAGAAGACTTTCGGTAAGGCTTCTAGAGCTTCAAATCCTCTGGATTTAATCCATTCTGAGATTTGCAAACCCATAAATGTGAAAGCACGTCACGGATTTTCTTACTTCATCACCTTCATAGATGACTACTCACGTATTGGACACGTGTATTTGTTATCTCATCGTTACGAAGAACTTAATGTGTTCAAATGCTATGTAGCAGAAATAGAGAACCAGTTGGAGCATAAAAGTTAAGATTTTTTGTACCGACCACGATCGCGAATACCTTTTGATATGTTCAAAGGGTATTCTAATGCAAATGGCATAGTAAGAAAATTTACAATTACTTATACTCCACAGCAAAATAGTGTAGCAGAACATAAGAAGCGCACCCTGCTTGATATGGTTTGGTCAATGATGGCGCAAACCAACCTACCTATTCACTTTTTGGAGAGATGCGTTGCTCACGGCAACATACATCCTCAACAGAGTACCAAGCAAAATGTTCCCACCATTCCATATGAGTTATGGATTGGAAGAAAACCCATCCTGGACTATATGCAACCATGGGGTTCGGCGGGCTATGTGCACAACCCAACCCACTAACATGGCAAACTTGGTCCATGAGCAACCCAAAAGGTGTTCGTTCGATACCCCGAGCATTCCAAAGGATATGTGATGTTTGGTGAACACCCGAATAGGGGCATGACTAAAATAGACAGTAGGAAAGTCAAATTTTTTGAGGATCAATTCCCAACTATTGGTGAAGCAAAACAGGACAATAAGTTGTATGAGTTGTAATGAGACTTGCCACTATCAATTGGTATGGGGAAGAGTATATCTCAATAATTCACCCAGGATAGTACCATCACACCCATTCAAGGTGAAAATTTGCCAAATAACGAGGATTAACATGAAAGAGAGGTAAATCCTCAACCTTTCATGCCTAGGAATGAGATTGATTTTCAAAACCTAGACCATGACGATGTGACTATGAGTTCTACAAACTAGAGGGTTAGTGGAAGCATCCCGTTTCGGACCATCAGCCCTACAAACCAAAGGGCCAGTGAGAGTAGATCCATAACCAGAGAAGTACAAGATCCAAAGGAGTGAACGCGGAAAATGTATTCTTCTGTGCTCCTTTGGAAATAGAAGATCTCACCTCTTATAACGAGGCTATGGACTCACCCGATTGAGAAAATTGGTTTAAGTACCATGAGAGATTAGATGGACTCAATGCACAAAATGAGGTATGAGAATTTGTTAATCTCCCACATTGCCGGAAACTAATTGAATGCAAGTGAGTATTCAAGGTTAAATACGGTGCGGATTGATCATTCGACGAGTTCAAAAATCCAAATTGTGGTGAAAGGTTTCACCCAAATCAAGGGTGTGGACTATGAAGAGACATTTTCTCCTATTGTGATAATTGTCTCTATTCGCCTACATCTAGCCTTGGTCGTCCATTTGGATCTTGAGTTATTCCAAATGGATGTAAAGACTGTCTTCCTCAATGGAACACTTGAAGAAAAGATCTACATGGATCAACCTGTTGGGTTCGTCTCAGCAGATCAAAATGACAAAGTGTGTCATCTTAAAAGATTCATATATGGTGTTAAATAATCTTTCAGATTGTGGTACTTCAGATTTCATCAATACTGAATACATTACTTCGTTTGACTTAACCATGATAGATGAAGACCATTGTGTGTATGTCCCAAAGACAAATAAATGAATCATGCTTCTCTCCTTGTATATCGATGATATACTATTGGCTGGAAACATGTAGCAACCTCTTTGTTTCCATGCCTACCAAAGCATCACACATTAAACTGCTGGATTTGCTCAAAGTACGTCACCTGCCAAGAGAGGACTTGGGAATTCATTTCAGAGCTAGAATATTTGTTGGTCGCAAAACGTGTGAATATTGAAAAGCAGTACCATAAAATTTTGGGCTGAATCTGATTTTGGGATACAATATTATAAAAAAATCATGAGCCAAAAATAAAATTTGGGGGTGAGGGAACAGTGTTTCGGGAGTTGAGTTTAAAGAAAATAAAAGACACTAAAAAATATTTTTTGACTTGTACTTTTTCCTACTAGCTTAAAAAATATTCGATGGAATGATGGACTCGAGCTAAAGTCCGGGCAAGCCTGCCTGTGACTCCCACATTGCCTCTTAAGCCCTGTTTTGCGCAGAGTTCTTAAAATTATACTTGTGCTTATAAGCATCTTTTTTTCAAAAAATGAGTATTTTGCGTAACCCACCTTCTACTACTTGTTCCTATTTTAAGAAGGAAAATCTTCTAAAAAATAAGCACTCCCTGATATGCTTTTTTTCGTTCTTAAAAATTATAATGACATTATTGTAATTATATCAAACTTAAAAATGACTTACAAAACAAGATTACCATCACGAATTGTTTTGTAAATGTATCCTAGTCATCAATCAACAGAAATTTGTTAAATTCATAGTCAAATGAAGGTTATTTTGATAATTTATTATTAATTTTGTAGTATATAATTAAAATAGAATTTTAAATAATTATCTTTGAAGTACTTGCGCAAAACACCACCATTCCTTAAAATAAAAACAAGTAGAAGAAGACCTGCGCAAAACAGGGCCTTACTATCCGCCTTCTGATTGGACACCAAACGCACCCTTGAGAAGTAGTAGAGTTGAGTAGGACTCGATGAATCTCCGGTTCGTCGAGTCGGGTCGGGTCGGGTTTTAAGTCTTGCGAGGAAAAATAACCACTTCTGCTCAATATTAACTTAAACGCGTGCTAGAACACATTTTTTAGCACAATTTTATTTTTCTGATTTAGAGAATGTACAGTTTATTAATCATTTTGATTAAAATTAAACTTTATAGTATTGGTGTATCTTTTTGTCAATAGAAAGGTAGAACTATTTTTAATCACTATTTGCGAAACCCATTAAAAAAATAATCCACCCTGAAAAAATTGACACTAAAAAAAAAAAATGACCGTCATAGATCTACAATCTAAACCCGACATTCTGTCTCAGTGGTAGAATCCCCAGCCAATCCTGGTATGCCAAGGTTCCGAAATTGATTCCTACTGATGCTGTCGCCGGGCCACGACCCCAGGCTTTGGCCCTGGCACATGTGATGAGGTTGCGTTGCATGTGCCCCGTAGACTAGCGGGTTGGGGGTTCTCCTCCGTAAACCACAGATATAAAAAAATAGATATACAATCTGAAATATAAAGAAAGTAGTTAAAAATTAATTTATTAGAAATTCTAGGAAGAGTTAAGAGGAATGGTTGAAAATAGACAATGCTAACAAAAATAGTGTTTGAAAATAATTTTCTAATATTTAAGAGAGTTTAATATGTTAGCAATGGAAATAACGGATTACAAGTGAAGGTAATATGTTCGTAATGGAAATACCTCTTTTTCCTTTTGAGAAAAAAAAGTCAAGTTAAAGAATAAAAAGGAACCAAATATAAACTAAAAAGGATAAGGGACCGTAATATGTTAGTAACCGCACTTAAATCACTAATTTTGGATTGTTCCTCGTGTGCTAAACTCTTTCTTTCTTCAACTTCAATGCTAATTCGTGAATTTCCTTCTAAAGGCTACCAAAGGCTAATCCTTGTCATTTAAAGAAAATTCTGTTTATTTTTTTGAATTTGTCAAATCATTTCAAATTTATAATTTCCATTTTAAGTACTAAGTCAAAACTAATTCCATCAAGATTCACACTAATCTTGCCGCCGTATACGCGCATTTATTATACCCATAAAACTCCGGAATTCGAGGAAGGCACCAAAACTAACTATTACGATATACCCTTTTCAAGGTTCTTGCAAGAGGTAATGAATAATGAAGATTCATGTAAAAAAATTGGAAAATTATTGTAAGAAAAAAAGATTCCATGTATGCATTTGAATGTAATTAAATTCAATTCATCACCCAATAATTCGAAATGTCTTGATTCAAACAAGGTGTTTTTCCTGTAATAAAAACAAAAATTAATCCATGGAAAAGTTTATTTAATTTAAGTGCCTATTCAAACATTTCAATTTCAAGAAAAACGGGATTTTCTCGATATTTTTGGATTTGTTTTTGACTACCTTTATATATTAGGAGGACATCTTATTCTTTAAATTCCAAATTCAGATCAAATATCAGTCTCGATTCTCCTTCACTCATCACCATCTTCTTCTACCATTGGCCATTTGATTCATTTCTCTTGTTTAGAACAGAAATCATGTTGCTTCCCCACTATTGTTTTCTTCTTTATCTTCTGATTGTCGTTGGTTCGTTACATGAACAAGCTCTAGCCATTAAAAAGGTGTGTGGTATATAGCCTTCTCTATATTATAATCTATGATGATAATTTTCGTAAACAATTCTCTTTGTGCAAACAGACTTATATTGTTCATTTGGGAGAGCATTCTCATGGGTTACGAGTAACCTCCGACGATATTCGCAGTGTTGCCGATTCTCACACTCAATTTCTTGCTTCACACTTGGGAAGGTTTGAATTCTTTTTCTTTCTTTCTTTTTGATTTGGTTAGAGAGATGTTCAAATCCTAGGGTTTATGAGTTTTCTTGTTGGGATTTTTTCAGTGAAGAAAAGGCCAAGGAAGCTTTGAT
>JAOWBN010227432.1:0-12792 GCA_028565015.1 Pinguicula moranensis
AGATACATAGCAGCCGGCCTTTAGTACCAAGCCTTGCACCAAAACCCCATAGCTATGTCCTTAATGGCCTGTAAGGTAAGTAAATGGCTTTATTATTTGAACTAATATATTTTTTATGAACAAGATTTTTCAAATCATATAATAAATCATAAACACTTGTAAACAATCAGTAATTAACATAGTTCCTCTGCCCAACTCAACCCTCTCTTCCTTTTTAACTTTTTTTTAGTTCGATCGTTTCCTCGTCCTTTGGGACCCAACATACCGATGGAGACCCCGACAAACCGGCGAGGCCAGAGCTGAAGGAGACACTTAGAAACATAGTCGTTTAGTCATGACAAGTCCATTTATATATATGAACTTCTACTTTCTTTATTATTTTATTGATAAATTTTCTCTCTCTTGAAATTTTCTCTCGATTTTTGAAAAAAACATTAACGTTCACTTCACTCACTACACCGACTTCCATCGGTGCCATCGATGAAAGTTGTGGAGGGGGATCCCCCTCCGATATCAACTATTAACGAGACTGCAGATAGCATAGGTTCCGCAAGAAAGGTTGGCGACCGAGCTTATCTTAACGAAAAACGTATTGGTGAGGCAAGACCTGAAATAGAGGGTACAGGGGAAGAGATCTGGGAGTCTGTTGGTGGGAAACGAAAGCTTGTGCAGACAACGACAACTCAAAATATAGAAAAGGGCATGGATCGATCCAGCGCTGACCCAAGCGGAGAGAGTCTCTTTCTAATTCACAAGTTTTCCGGTTGGATGGACGGAATTGGAACTTAGAAAGGTTTTTGTGTGGCTAGGCACAATATCCAGTATCACAGTACCAAAGAAACTAGACAAAATCGGAAACAGGTTTGGGTTTATTCGTTTTGCGACGATTGAGAGCATTGGGAAAATAGTGAAAGAATTAAATTAGCTGAAGGCTAGAGATAGGACGCTGCGAGGCCCCCCGGTGGAGTGCTAGTCAAACAGATTCTTTAGAGAAATGTTGGCGGATGTTGGTCAACTAATTCAAATCGAGGAAAGATGGGCGGGCGAAAGGGATTATGTAACAGCTAGGATACAAATTAGGAAAAGTGATGCAGCAGTGCCGATACCATGGTTCCATGTCAAGATTAGGGACCAAGTTTGTCCGATTCAGGTACGGGAGGAACCGTCTCAGTGACAAAAAATTTAGGGACAGACTTCAAAGGCTGCGCCAACGAAGGCAGCAAAACTGGAAAGGTTCAATGGCCAGAGTTGGTACGGACCAGAAGTGGGCGAGAGCCATTATAGAGCATGACGATGACAGGAAGCCCAAGGTAAGGAACACTGCATCAAGTCATGCTATCAGACAGAGAGTATAGCGTCACGTTGCTCAGTGAGAAGGGAAAGTTACTGTTGGAGCAAGAAGTTGGGATGACTCAATTGAACGAGTCCATGTTAGCGACAGGAGAAGGGGCCGGCTTGGTGAATAAAAAAGTTGAAAAGGCAGCGTCACAGTACGAAAATGAGTCTACAAATCACACAACTGGATAGGAGATCTCCGCTCAGGAGGAGGAAGAAAACGGATTTAGCAAAGGGTAGCCCAACATAGGTGCCACAACCTAGTCCAACAAATTTAGAACAAGCAGAACAAAGGATAGCAGAAGAGCACAAAGAGTGTCACAAGCAATGTTTAGTGGAAAAGGAACAAAAAATAGGAGAACAAAAAGCAGACAATACACCTAAGATGCATGCAAGGGGCAAGAGGAAGAAAAAAGATATAATGGAGTAGGTAACAAATGAGAGAGTTACTGAACATACAATAAATATGATGGAAAGTGAGAAACTGTCTGCATCAATGGATAATTCTCAAGAGAGTTAGGAACCAACAATGGAGCTGAAAAATGTAGGAGGGGCAATGCAAAAGAATGGACAAAGACAGAGAAGGAAGAGGCCTAAAGGAAATTCTGGGTAGAAGGGTAAGAGACAGAAGAGATGGAGATAGGCTCATTAGAGGGAGAGGAAGTTGGAGTATACATAGAAAGGCACCAAAATCTGTATGATTCAGACAATGCACAACAGGAAAATAGGAGAGGCTATCAGGGATCCAAAAAAGCCATTAGAAAGTTTGGTAGGATAACTAAGCAAGTAAGGCCTACCTAGAAGTAAAGGAATGTCAAACCAAGTGGTGTATTGGAACTGTAGAGGACTGAAAAAGTCCATTAAACATCGGCGTAAGTGGATTCCCCACTCAGCAGTCAAATTGATGGCATTGGTAGAACCATTCCATAAAGAGAGGAGAATGGAGTGGCTTGCTCACCAAATCCAGATGCCAGATCACAAGACGAATGGGGAGCAGAGAGGAAAACTGTGGGTGTACTGGAAGGAAAAGGAAACATTTAAAGTCATTAGCTTGCACGAGCAAGCCTTGACAGGCACATGATAGCAGGAGGGAAGAGCAGTGCAAGTAACATTTGTAGATGGTAAGTGCACAAAAGAACAACGACGTGAGATCTGGCTGTACCTAAACACTATGCAGCCTAGTAATCTCCCTTGGGTTGTCATGGGAGATTTCAATGTTATTAGAAGCAATTAGGAAAAGAAAGGAAGAGTCAATAGGCTTATGGCTCCAATGCAATACTTCAACAATTGCATAGATTCATGTGCTTTAGTGGATCTGAAAGTATTAGGAAATGGATTATCCTGGTGCAATGGTAGGATGGGTATTAACAAGTCATGGGACAAGCTGGATACAGTCCTGGTGAACACTGATTTCCCAAAATGGAAGGCTCGTAACTTTTTCAGAGTGATGAAAAGACAAGAATAAGACCATTGCCCGATGGTGCTAAGCTTAGCTGAATCAGAGCCATCATATGGACAATGCAGCTTCAAGTACTTAAACATGTGGTTACTCCATGACACTTTTCTGCAAAAAGTGAAAATGGCATGAGAGAGTTATTAGGGCCAACCAGATATGAGAACATTAGGGCATGAGCTAAAGATAACAAGAAATGCTCTAAGGACTTGGAACAAAGAAACTTTTGGGACAGTGGATTACCAGATAAAGGCTCTTGAGAGTAAGGTAGAGATGCTAGAGCTAAGACTACAAGAAAGGCATTCAAATAATATAGAAGCAGAGTATCTAGCAGCTACAATAAAAGCTGCAAAATATGGAAAATAAAGAAATGCAAAGGCTAGATCAGATTGCCAAAAAAGAGCGGCTGAAAGGGAGAACAAAAAACATCAAATTCTTTCACTCTTCTCTAAGGATTAAACAGAATAGTTCCAGTCTATCAAGAATGCAAATGCGGGATGACAGATGGATAGAGGGTCAGAGAACATCCATAGAAAGGCAGCAAAGTATTTTGAAAGCTTCATGGCTTCCCCTCAGCAAGTGAAGGTTGGAGAAATAGAGGAACTAGATAATTTGTTCCCTTAGAAGATGCTTCCAGCAGAGAACAGGGGACTCAGAGCGATACCATCAGGCAAAGAGATCAGGGAGACCCTATGGTCCATACTTGGGAATAGTGCCCTTGGTCCGGATGGGTTTGGGGCTGATTTCTTTAAGAAGGCATGGGAAATAATAGGGCATGATCTAGTAGGAGCAGTTAACGAATTTTTCGGTGGTAAAAAACTACCTAGTATGTTTGCATCAAGTCTGATAACCTTGATCCCAAAGGTAGAACAACCTAACTCCTTTGCACAATTTAGACCTATCAGCTTATGCATAATAGTGTATAAGATTATTGCAAAAGTAGTGGCTGGTAGACTAAAAAACTTCATGCCTCTGTTAGTTACTGAATAGCAAGGAACCTTGTGGCAAAGAGAAGTATCTTTGATAACATCATTATGGCCCACGAACTCACTCAGCCACTGAATAGAAAATAGAGGCACGAGGAATGTAATTACAAAACTGGATGTTAGGGGTGTCTAGCGATAGCAGAATTAGCGAAAAACCATTATCGATTCCACTATACCGCTTCCGACGGTATAGCGAAAGCAAAAGCAGAAAACAAAATGTATTCTTCTATATTAGCGAAGCGATAGTGGTTTTTCGCAAATTTCGCCAATATCGTTATTATTTAACTTTTAAAAAAATTTAAAAATATAAATTCAGGAGACCACTCTTCAATTCTAGATTGAGAATTGAGAATATAGGTTTAGCGCCCGACGGCCGCTCTTCAGTTTCAACTTTCAATTTCAGTCTTCAGAAGAAGAATTTTCTTCTGCAGTTCTGCTAAAGATTTCCTAAGGTCTTGCTGAACTTTTTGCCCTATTGGTTAATCTTTCTAAAACCCTTGTCTTGCTTCCAGCTATTCTACCAGCGTGGAGGAGAGCGGCACTCAAAGCAACTTCAATTGGTCAGAAGTTATACTAGAATAACAGGTTAGAGCTCTCGCTATCTTAAATCCTTGCACGCACTATAGAATATTAACAAATTATGGTTGATCTATCCGTACTAATTTATTGATATATTCTTATCCCGTCAAAATTAACCTGGTCCGTAAATTTAGCTTATATCGCAACTCAAATTCATTGAGCTTGTTTTGTGAAGCATATTCAATTGTTCTGCTATTTTTGTTGTATTTTCCTCATAATTGTGTTGATGGCAGTGCAAAGTGGTTATGGTTGATGGCAGTGTATTTTCCAGTCAATTGTTATGCTATTTTTGTTGTATTTTCCTCATAATTGTGTTGATGGCAGTGCAAAGATGGTTATGGTTGATGTTAGTGTATTTTCCTCATAATTGTATTTTCCGTCAAAACTAATGGTTTGGGATCTTGACAACATTAGAATAATATATTGCTTTGGGTTTTTAGCAAAGATACCAATACCTCTAAAGGAGATGGATAGAGTTCCTCCTCTATATGTTTCTGGACAACAACTTCCCACGACAAGGCACTAATCTGAGCATGACCGCTATAATTTTTGGTTTGCCATAAAGAATTCCAAGGCCTTTACTTCCATGGTTTGACTCTTAGGCTTGTATGTTGATGCAAATGGGATACAAGCTGATGCTGGCTAACAGTATTCAGACTCATCCAATAAAGACTGTTGTTCCATAACTGAGCTGAGATTCCACAATTTAGAAAGAGGTGCTCAGACAATTATGCTGTTTCATGGCACATTCGACATAGTAATGTTGTAGAATCCAAGTGAACTCCTCTTCATTCCAGATTATCTTTTGTTGCCAATCCAATCTATCTTAGAGGAGTTTCCAAGCAAACACACAAAATTGAAAATTGAAAACATATAAGTATTGAGTGAGTTAGTTTATTGATGCTCTCATTTATAGTTTTCTATGCGCACTACTAGATTTAGATTTAATAATGCATGATGGCATGATGTTTATGAACTCTCATGTAGCTATTCCATTCTTTTTCCCACCTCAACTTTTTATATGTTGATTTTGCTGTAGCTATTCCATTCTTTTAATTTGATAGTTGTATAAATCCCCATCACTTTGCTTCTAAATGTTTAATGTTGAATAAACTTTTGAGTTGCAATTGCCTTTGATTCCTTACGTGGATCTGCTTTAAAATCTTAAAAAGTTTATGATTGATTTTTAATATTACATCTTTGTTTCATATTTTTCAGATATTATTATGGAAAGCAACACTATCGATGATGTTGATGCTACATTAATGCCTCCTCCTCCAGAGGTTTTGAGTGGTGGTCAGGATGTAGGGACAGCCACCCCCTCCGTAAGTAAACCTAAAAGGCGAAAGCTTACTAATCCCTCGCCTAAGTGGGCTCATTTCACTAGAGTTGAAGGTAGTGATCCCGACTGTCCAATGGCAAAGTGTAACTATTTCCCAATAGAAGTTGACATCCATCACAGGAAACAAGGAACATCAAAAATGCTATCTCACCACAAGAGTTATAATTTTAAGAGCAGACAACCTTTGATGGACACTCAACAACAAACTTTGACACATGACGCTGCCTCATCGAGTGCTGCACGAAGTCATTCTTCAGGAGATTTGATGATTGCTAAATATGATGAGAAAGAAATTCGAAGGGCCATAGCTGAGCATCTAATTCTTGATGAATTGCCCTTCAAAATGGTTGAGATAATTTGGTTTCGTCTACTGCTTCGAAAGTTAGAGCTCCGCTTTCTGGGCATCTCTCGACAAACAACGGCGAGGGATTGCTTGGCAGTGTACCTAGAGGAGAAACGAAATTGAAAGAAAAGACGCTCGATTTAATGTCTCGCATGTGTTTAACGACGGACACTTGGACTTCACTCCAAAACATTACTTACATGTGTTTGACTGGCCACTTTATCGATCATAACTAGGTGCTGCACAAGAGAATTTTGGCTTTCCAAAATATCAGTGATCATAAGGGTACTTCCATCCCGAAGCAGTTGGAAGATTGTTTGTCTGATTGGGGTGTGGATAAGGTGTTGACTATCACGGTGGATAATGCTTCGAACAAAAATTCGGCGTTGGATGACTTCAAGAGAAGCCAAATAGATCATTTTAGAGGTACAAAGGGTGCCATTACTACGGACCACAAGAACATTCATGTGAGATGCAGTGCTCACATCTTGAACTTGATTGTGAAGGAAGGGTTAGATGAGTTGGGTCCTTCTGTGGAAAAGATGAGAGCTTTTGTCAAATATGTGAGGTCATCTTCAAAGAGATTGGAGTCCTTCAAGCGATATGTGACAAACATGAGGATGGAAGGAAATGGTCTAGTGCATCTTGATGTCTGCACTAGATGGAACTCTACCTACATCATGCTAGTCTCAGTGTTGGACCACCGTATGGCGTTTGAAGAGATGTTGGAGTATCGTAATCTCTTAGATTACTTGACCTCCGATAATAAGAACTTGATCCCTATGCCTGATAATTGGATTCAGGTAAAACATTTAGTGACTTTCTTGTAGATCTTCTATGATTACTTGACCTCTAATAATAAGAACTTGATCCTTGCACTTGATGATTGTATGCAGGTCAAGCATTTGGTGACTTTCATGAAGATATTCTATGATGTTACTTTGAAGTTCTCTGCATCGAACAAGTGTACGACACATATTTTCTTCCAGGTAACAATTAGAACTTTTAATCTTTTTACTTCATGTTGTGGTCTATTGACTTGTGTATTGTTTAATATTAAGCTTCATGACACATAATACAGGAGGTGACAAAGGTTTAGAGAGAGCTGAATCTGCATGCATGATAAATATTAAATATTTAATTTAAATAGCTTGCTTCATGTCATGCTTTATGCAGGATGTTCAATATGTTGCAGGAAGCGATGATTTTTGTTTGAGTAAGATGGCAAAGAGTATGTTAGAGAAGTATGACAAGTATTGGGGGGAGTTGACTCGAGTGGATCCCGACCCAAGGAAAAAACTGAAATTGAACAAATTCTTAATTGTTACAACTATCTTGGATCCTAGGGTTAAGTTCGAATGGTTTAGGTACTTGTTTATTCTATTTTGTTTTAACATATTCCTAACCATTATAACTATATTGAATCATTGAGCTAATTTATTGTTCAGATACTGGTTTTCATTAACTATGGACCAAAGAACGACAGATGCGACAACTGAATTAATCATGAGTTTTATTCGAGAAGTCTTCGAAGACTACAACAAGCTACACGGCGCCTTAGCGTCTAAAGCAACAGATCCTGAGATTAGTACATCCAAAGCAAGCGACATGTTGGCCGGCTTTAACTCCTTAAAGAAACAATCTAGAAGAGTCAATCCAAAAACAGAGTTAGATAAGTACTTGGAGGATGATTGTGCGGCATCCATGGATGACTTTGATATTTTGAATTGGTGGAGGGTCAATCAATCCACTTATCCAGTGCTATCATAGATGTCAAGAGATGTATTAGCCATACCAATTTCTACAGTGCCATCGGAAGCTGTCTTCGGCATTGGCGTACGAGTCTTGGATGCTATTCAGAGTTCTATGGCACCAGGCACTGCAGAGGCTCTCATATTGGCACAAAATTGGTTAACTACAACTTCAGAAGAGATAGATATTGTGGGTGTGGATGTCACAAAAGAGACACGAACTTATACTTATGATCTCGATATAGGTTTATTACTTTCCTTCCCCAAAGTTTTAACTTTATTCTTAATATGTTTTACTTTTAACTTTACTTTTACTTGCATCTTTGGCTTTGCAGAGTTGAATCAGATTCCACAAGAACTCATGTCACGGCTTATAATTTGATATTCATCCTGGACCTGGAATGGACATTGGATTGCTTTTGTTTGTTTTGTTGTTGAAACTTGAAAAAGTTATGTTATTCGACTCTAATTATTTTGCGTTGATATCAACAAGTGGAATCGACAATGAACTGTTGAAAAATGTTGATTAATTTACTATTGTCTGTTACATATATCGTACACTACAGGTGGCTGTTTCAAGAAATCTGTGATTTTCTTAGTTCCTACTTGTTATCAACAGTCTCTTATTAATATTCTTGTGTATTAGTCACTGCTTTAACTCTTTTTATAACTCGTGTTTCTACAATTTGTTTTAGCAGGAAATTTATATCTTTGATTCATTGGATGTGCGAGTTTCATTTACTGAAAAGGTTATAAAAGATTGTGGAATTTGATAAGCTGTCAAAAGAATAAATCATCCATAGGCTACTAAGCATTTATTTATTAGCGGAATTAGCAGATTCCGCTATTACTACCGCTATCTTAGCAGAAGTAGCGAAAGCGGAATAGCGGTTAGCGGATGAAATTTTCCAATTCGTTAACTTAGCGAAAGCGGTGAAGGGCTTACCGCTACTGCTAAAACCGTTGAACACCCCTATTGGATATGACAAAAGCATATGACAAGGTATCTTGGCCTTTTATGGAAGCAATGCTGCGGTGCAAGGGTTTTGATAGAAAGTCAATTGCATTGATTATGAATGTGTGAAAGAACTGTGGTTTTTCATTCAACTGAATGGAGTATCAGTCGGGTTTTTTGAGGCAAGAAGGGGATTAAGGTAAGGGGATCCACTATCCCCCTACCTGTTTATCCTACTGCAGAGAGGAAGGATTGGTGGATATCACCACCCTATTGGGGCACCAACTATTTCTCACTTAGTATATGCATATGACATACTGGTTTTCTCGAGAGGAGATGTGGGATTGATCAGAACAATCACTGAGATTGGAAAAGTATTGTAAATGGTCCGGGTAGTTAGTGTGTAAGGAGAAAAGTGCAGTCTTCATGTCAACTGGCATTGGAATGGTAAGGAAGAGGAGCATTATGAGGCTAACACGTTATGAAGAGGAAAATTTTCTGATGACATACTTGGGTGCACCTCTGCACACTAGACAACTCACAAGAATGATGTTAGAACCGATGCTTGAAAAGTTCATAAAGAAGCTTGCATGCTGGAAGGGGAAGCTATTGGCACAAGGTGGGAAGCTGACACTCATTAAACATATGATGGATGATCTCCCTATGGATACAATGGCTGTCATGAGGCTTCCACAAAGTCATGAAAGCGATTAGGAGAAGTTGACTAATATTTTTTGGGAACATAAAAGATGGGAAGCCCAAAAGCACTCTTGAGAAGATGGAGTGCGATGTGCAAACTACTCACTGAAGGAAGTGTTGGCATTAGGGATCTGGCATATGTTCAAAAAGCAATGGCCATGTTGTGCTACAAACTGATCAGTGAGGAGGGGCTGCTTGCTAGGTACCTAAAGGCCAAATTTTATAGGAACGAACATCTTTTGCTAAGCAGCCAAAACAGAGTGATACCAGGTTCTGGAAAATATACACTTGCAATGAAAGTTGAGGTCATTGAGCAAATTCAGGTTGTGCTGAAAGGTGGAAACTCAAGTTTTTGCTGGGACAAATGGCTAACAGGAGGTTTGCTGGCAGAGAAGGTTCAAGATTGCAGGAACAGGGATTCGCTGGTGGCTGATTTCGCCACAAATGGGCAATGGGCACAATCTAAACATAGCCAAGCATTGGGGCAAGAAATAGCTAAGTAGATTGAGGTTCTAAAGGCCCAAGGGTGTCTGGAACAAAAGATAAAATTATTTGGAAACCCGAGGAGTATGGACACTTCTCATTAAAATTGGCTTGTGAAGTGGTCAGAGAAACCAGTGACAAAGTGCAGGAAACAGAACTGATTGGGAACAGGAAGCTGCCTTTGAAGATAGCAGTATGCGTCCGGAAAGCCTGGAGTTACAGCCTTCCCACAGATGACCAGGTGATGAAGAAGGGTGTGGGCTTAACATCTACATGCCACTGCATCCAAGAAAGAGCCCATGAAACACTAGATCATGTGCTTCCAGGCAGTACCTTAGCAAGAGCATAGCAACAACTTTGATAAGAAGAAGAAGAAGAAGAAGGACAACAACAACGTACCGAGTATATTCCCAACTAAGTTGGGGTCTTGGGGGTCAGATGTACGCGGCCTTACCCTTGTAATTATACAAAGAGGCCGTTTCCGTTGCGACCCAATATGCATTGCGCCATTTGATATTTTGAGTTCCAGCAACTTCACTAACTATAAGTACTGGAATTTAATAGAGTCATTTTGCTCTAGTCCACTATTAGCACAAAGTTAAAAGAATTGTCAAAGAACATTCTCTCAACTGAGCTCTTGGGAGGAAAGGATGAAATAATGGCAGAGGATGACATCAGAAAATAGGTCACAAGGTTTCCTTACCTCAATAATCCCAGCTATTCTGACATGGTGTCTTTGGTTATGCAGTTGTAGGGCAAAATTTGAAGACCACAAGCAAACAACTGACCAAACATGAAGAGAGGCAAAGAGGTTGATTGCACAAATCTCTGAAGGAGTAGAGACTAAATCCTTGATGCAAGTATAGGATGCACCTATTATGCAACAGCTAAACATCCAGCTCAACTGGAGGGTAAAAAACAAAATAACAATGGTACAATGGAGGAGGCCTACATCAGGCTAGATAAAGCTCAATACGGATGGCAGTACCCTAGGAAATCCGAGAACATCTGGATGCGGTGGCATAATGAGAGACTCATGGGATGAATGCATAGCAGCTTACTCAGCATTCCTAGGTGCAATGACAAAAAATGAAACAGAAATCAGAGCAACCACCTAAGGATTGAGGATATGTAGCACTATGGGATGGAAGGATGTAGTGCTGGAGACGGATTCTCTGTTCCTATCTAACTGATTGTAGAAGAACAAATGTGGGGCCTGGCGCCTAAGGGAAGCAGCATGGGAGGAGCTCAAAGAAGAAATGAAGACCATACAACTTCATGTACAACACCAATATAGAGAGGGCAATAATATTGCTGGTTTTCTGGCTAATTAAGGAGTAAATGAAAAAAACCAGAGATACTGGAGCAATCAGGAGCTACCAAGAATACTCAGGAGAACCTTACGATAGAGAAATGCGGTTTGCCCAGCTCTAGACTTAGCTAATAGCCATTATAAAGACCACATATTAGAAAAACCTGAGGGTGGTTTTTCTAATACAAGAACTTTTATTTTAAAAAAAAGTCCATTTATATATTCTTCTAGCATAAAAGAAATTTTGATTTTTTTGGGTGTTTTTATGGGCTCTGTAATTAATGGGTTGGTATTTCAATTTTAAACCATCAATTTTCTAGGTATGACTTGTGCCAACTCCTTAAATTCCCACCCCCAATTTTCTTAAACTTAACTTTACCCTTTTTTAAATTGATTTTTTTAATTTATTTTACTTTACTCTTTTTTAAAAACATTATAGATTTCTAATTTTAATAAAAAAAATTATTTTTTAATTGTTTTGAAATCATCTACCCGGAGAAGTATTAATTACAACCCATGGTATTTTGAAATCTTGGCCTATGCCACACATGGTGGTTATGAATTATAGTTTCTCTCATCTACATTAGATAATCCATAATCCTGGTAAATCACTTTAGGCTGCGTTGGTAGCAGGTTTCTGAAATAAATTACAACAAATCATATATTTCGAGGGCATAATCGTAATAGCAGACTAAATAATAAATTAATGTAGGATAGTCCCTGAATTGTCCTTGGCTACCAAACAACTTAGCTCGCCAAACCCTGTCCTTGCGTTATCCCGTAATACCCTGGTTAAAAAAACGACACAAATCCTAGAGTTATACGAAGTAGGACAACTGTAATCCTGCTATCAAACGAAGCCACCAAGGGCAAAAAACTATCTACACAACCTCTTATGCGGCCAAATTCTGTGCAACTGTCACCTTCTCTTCCACCACCAGGAGTGGATTTCAACAAGAGACTTACAGTTACAAAGCACCTCGTCTGCTCCCGTTCCAAGTCTATAGATGGAGCAGTTTAAGGATTGTGGCAACTACCCGATCAGAAGACCAAGGGAATCAAGCCCCTGATGCACAAGTAGTTTAGATACAATGCAGAGACAGAATCAAAAAACCAGTAACAAGTTAGTTGTCGGGGAAACCAGACTAAAATTGGGCCTCTTTTACTTGTTTACCGATAGTTGGCAGTAATAAAGAATGGGCATGGGTATCTTTGCTTAGGTAAGTACATTTGTGATAAACCCTGCGGCACCAGAAATAGAATCAACATTGCTAATCTAATAGTAGAGATAAACATCCATCCATGTGTGTGACTTCAGTTCCTGTTCTATACAAATTTCGTTGATTGATTTTAAAGCTTCAAACCATGTATTCTCACATGTATTGGAATGGAAGAGAGTGGGTAGAAAACACAACACATGATCTATTACTATATTAGAATAGAAACATAAGAACATACCTCGAACAAGGATGAGGGCATGGAACTCCTACATTCAAGAACAACCTTTCATGTCATTGATGATTTTGTTTTGGAGTTTCTTTGAAGTCCACTTTT
>JAOWBN010227443.1:0-24683 GCA_028565015.1 Pinguicula moranensis
CAAAACCGTAGAGCATAGTCTCTGGTTTTTCTTTGGGCGATTTCTTGTGTTCTTCCTTGCAATTTGCCTGATTTAACTAGCCTTCAGAATAATCGCTATTATGTCCGACGTCAGTAAGTCATTGCTTGTTGGATTTGTGTAACAATCTCGAGACTACGATGCTACACGGTGTGTAGGTCGAGCTGGGTCTTAGGGTATTGTAATGAATTCTATAGTCATTTCACGGCAGCCTGCATAGCTGACAGTCAATTGATCACTGCGGCCTACCCCTCATTTCACCTTGTCCTATGTAGCAGTAGAAGGCCTACCCCTCATATTCTTCTCATTTAATGAAATTTGGCTTATAAAAAAAAGGTTACTCAATTACTTCCAGGCATACACCATCCAAGTTATTACAAACAAAAACCTAAGACAAATTATGTGAGAGCTAAGGAGGTTGGTAAAGTGGGTTAGTAGAAATGAGCTATGAAATTGGGAGCAATGAGACCTTATCATTTAATGCACAGAAAGAAGAACATAATTTAAATATTACGGTATATAGCCCCTTTACACTCAGTCACAACTCATAATGTACCCAATATATAGTCCCTTTACACCATTGAAGTTTATTGTTAGAGTCTTTGTACTCTCTATGATCATTGTACTTCATTTCATAAATGGTTATAGTTCTTGATATTGATGTTCCATGAGAAAAATAAAATAAAAGATGCACCCAAAATAAAAAATAAAAATTCCATGAAAAAGAAAAGAGGTTCCACATGAAAATGAATTTTGGAGATTTATTTGTAAAGAACCATAACTGTTGAAGCTTGAGGCCTAGTTTAAGAAGTAGACTTGTCTTCTCTTTCGTTGTGTTTACATGTCTCTAAATAAGATCTACGTGTCGATCTTGTCTTGAATATTTGCTTAGACAATGTTTACCCATACAAGCCTTTTTATTTGACCGTACATTACTTTTGATTCCTGCTCCACCAAGAGAGAAGCTCTGACCTATGCACTATTCTTTTTTTTTTGGTATCCTAGAACCTCAGTCTTCCCTCTCTTTTGGTAGGTAAATCATGCACTCTAAATATGTACGCCAACGACCTCAACGTAACTCGGGTGAGGGCACTTTTCGTTCTTCAACTGCTTCTCCACACAGGCAACATTAAGGATCGCTTATTTGGGATGGAGTTGCTGCGCTATGGGAAACTCCAAAAAACTCAAGATGTAGCAGGAGTTTGCTGTCAATACTGACATTACAGATGAGTTTTCCATTTTGGACATTCTGAAGACTTATATACTCGACCTTAAAGACTTCTCACCCATCCGGGGAGCATACACCCCGACATTGTAGTTTTGGCAACTCTGGGCATGGATAAGGAGAAAGGTCTCATTGCTTATGTGTGCGAAGTTCTTGTCCAAGTGGACCATAAGGCCCTGAATGATATCTACAACATCATTTTACCATCCACTATTGGCCACCCAATAGATGCGTTTTGGGCTTTTGGGGCATTCTGTGTCTTGAACAGTAGTAGGGTTTCCAAGTTATTCGACGAAGAACACGTTCCCAGAAGGAAATTTCATTAACTTCAAAAATCAGTTTACTGTTACAACCACTCCCTCCATTTGTATCTACCAATTCCCGTGAAAGTAAAAACGCTACATAGCAACAAAAAACATTTCTAATATACATCATTAGATCAGTGCACATCTAACGGTTCATCGAGCTCCACGTCTTCAGTGTTTTGGACAGCATACTGTGTAATAAGCGTTATTTCACTTAAGTCTCCAACAGCAACTTTGCAATCATGCCTCCTTTGAGCTCCAATAGAGACTCCAGCAGAAACTCCCTTCAGAAGCTTAGCAGATGAAATAGCACATGCTGCATCAGTGTTGGATGCACCAACCACAGTAGAACTCAGCAATAATAACGCAGATCCAAAGTTCAACACTGTGCTCTGTATAGTTCCAATGAGCTTATGACGGCTAACTACCATGCCCGAGCATGAGAATTGCTCCACCTAATGTCGAGGCTCATGACCTTACTATCAATGCATGCAAGGTCCATCACTTTTACACATATTGGACTTGGCTTACCACCAAGAGAAGCATGCACACCCTATAGCCCCTGAGTCTAACTTATACCGTCCTAACCAATGTGACCGTGAACATTGAAAGGCTGATTTGGACCAAGTTTGCATTCCTTTGTTGGAAGCTACCACAAACTCTCTTTTTCTTTGTGTCGGTGTCACCATTGAGCTAATAGAGACCATTGTTACAGTTAATTCTTGTCTCATTGTCCACGAATCCCGAGTTGGAGTCTAGCAACCCACACTTATTGAGGTAGACATTGAGGAGGAGACCGACGATGATTACGATGATATCCAGTCGGACGAGCTCGTACCCTTTGTTGCTCCACCAACTTTTGATTTTCAGGGGATGATTCAGCAGATATCTAACCAGCAACGGGACATGAAGGCCAAATTCTGCAAGTATGTAGAAGCCCAGATTTCCATGAGGGCCAAGATTTGAGAGTTCAGGGACCAATTTACTATATGGTGACACTTCCAGTCGCCTCCTCCACTTGATAGTAGATGTTGACTCACCTCAAGGGTGTTTTCCTAGCCTTTTCATTATAAACTTTGTCTTAACTTGGTGCTGATTGTGTTGTTGGTTTGAACTCCTTTGGGGTTCTTTATGTTTCTTTTAATGTTGTTCCATTCCCTTTCCTTGTAAACACTGGATGACCAGTGTTAGTTAGGTTTGGGGGAGGTTCTTTGAACTTGTTTGTTCTTTGTATGCTTTGTACATAATGATTTACCACTTTGTAGACTTTTTCGTTAATTTTTTTTTTTTTTTGAGCTTGTAGCTTTGGCTTACTCGCTATGTCTGATCCCTATGGAACATATACTTAAGTATGATTGGATTCACCTTATGGTTTTTAGAGCAATTAGCTATTGGCATTTGGCTTAAATTGATTTCGTGATTCATATCTATGCACGAATAGGCCATTTTGTGGGGCATTTTAGAGTAAATACATGTAGATGAGATTTTGAATCCTACCTAAGCCCACCAATTTTCAATGTTCTCGTACATCTTTTGCATGGATGACAGAAGTGAAAGAATTATAAATGTGAAGGAAGAATTCAAGAGAATCGGTATGATCTTCAATAATCAAAACCGTATATGATGTATATGTTTCATAGACAACTAGTTACACACATATAAGGAAATATAATAATTACAAAATCATTCCAAGTTTATCTAACTAATCTATTCCTTGATTTTCCTTGATTTCCTCCTTGATTATCTCTTTACTAACATCCTCCCGCAAGCGTAATGGGGGTAGAACCGCCATAAGCTTGTCACGAAGAAACCGGAATTGGGTAGTACCAAGACCCTTGGTGAATGTATCAGCGAGCTGATCATGTGTACTAATATGATGGATCTCGATATCTTTATTCAGAACCTTTTCTCGAATAAAGTGATAATCTACTTCAATATGTTTTGTCCGAGCATGAAATACTGGATTTGAAGCTAAGGCAAGAGCTCCAATGTTATCACACCATAACATTGGGCATTCCATAATTGGAACACGAAAATCACACAAAAGCATTCGTATCCAGTATAGTTCAGCTGTAGTTAAAGACATGGCCCTGTATTCAGCTTCAGTGCTGGAACGAGATACTACTGATTGTTTCTTGGTAGAACAAGAGATAATAGAATTTCCCAGGAATATGTAGAAGCCAGTAGTTGATCGACGGTCAAGAGGGTTTCCAGCCCAATCAGAATCACAGAATGCCTGAAGTTTCAAAGATCCTGGGGTGAATGAAATACCAAGATCAAGTGTTCCTTTCAGATAGCGAAGAACCCGTTTGGCAGCACTCCAATCACATGAGTGAGGTTCATGCATATGTTGACAGAGTTGATTAACTGCAAAGGAAATAGCAGGGCGAGATAGTGTACAATATTGTAAGGCTCCAACTATTTGACGGTACAAAGTCACGTCAGAAGAACTCAGAGGAGGACTACCCTCCTCCCGGGATCCAGTAGTAGATGGAGATGGAAGAGGTTTCGCCCCAATCATTTTTGCCTTGGCAAGGATATAAGTGATGTACTTACTTTGTCTGAGATGAAGACCGGTAACATCACGAGTGGCTTCTAGCCCCAGAAAATAACCCAGGTCACCAATGTCCCTAAGACGAAACGAGGCCTGAAGTCCAGTCACAAGATGAGTAATAGCACTCTCGGAAGAACCAGTAACCAGAATATCATCAACATACACCAATACAATTAGCTGAATATCAGTGGAATGCAATGTAAACAAAGAGGAATCACTGACTGAACAGGTAAGCCCAAGATCCACTAGAGCTCGAGAAAGACAAGTATACCATGCTCGAGGCGCCTGTTTAAGACCATAGATAGCCTTAACCAGGGAGCAAACATACTCAGGATGCTGAGATGATACAAATCCAGGTGGTTGCTCCATATACACGACCTCCTCAAGTTCCCCATTTAAGAAGGCATTAGAAATATCGAGCTGACGAATAGACCAATGAAACTGAACAGCAAGTGCCAGGAATAAACGAAGAGTAGTCATTTTAACTACAGGACTGAATGTCTCAGTAAAATCAAGTCCATATTCCTGTTCAAATCCACGAGAAACAAGTCGAGCCTTATATCTGTCAATCGAACCATCAGACTTTTGTTTAATTTTGTAGACCCAGCGACATCTAAGAACATTCTGATCAGGAGGACGAGGACATAAAGTCCATGTGCCATTTGACATCAACGCTTCAAACTCCTCGAGCATAGCAGTTTGCCATTCTGGAGATCGGGAAGCCTGTAGATAAGTAGATGGTTCTAGTGGAATCTGAACACTGACAAAGGCTTTAAGAGGATGTCTAGTGGAATAATAAAGGTGATAATCAGGGAATTGACGTGGCCGACTAGAACCTGTCTTAGACCGAGTAGTAATGGTAGTGACAGGAGGAACCTCAACAGGATCAGGCTCCTCAGATGGTAGAATGACCGGTTCTGGGAGCTGTTTGAGTGTGGTTGCAATACGATCAAAAGTCGTGAGAGGGGACAAAGGTGCAGACCCGGTTAGTGGTGCAATGGACAGATCAAGTGTAGAAGATGATTCAGGCGATGCCAACAGCGTGGGTATAGCAACAGTCTCAGGTGTCAGATCACATGTAGGAGATGAACAACCTGTAGGAGTAGAGGAGATAATACGACTAGGTATAAATGGAACAGAGATGTGAGTAGAGGTACCTGAGGCAGCCACTGATGAAGGTCCAGTGTCGAGGGGTCGCACCAATGCAGATGGATATACTGCCTCATCAAATATAACATGCCGTGATAGATATGTAGTTCTAGATACTGGATCATAACACTTGTATCCTGAGTGTTGAAAGCTATACCCAAGAAAGATACACTTTGAACTACGAAACATGAGTTTATTGGTATTATAAGGACGTAGCAGAGGATAACAGGCACAATCAAATGTACGAAAATGGGTATAGTCAGGCTTTGACCCGAACAATTTTTCATAGGGACTGCTGTTTTGAAGTACGGGAGTGGGTAATCGGTTAATGATAAAAATTGCAGTGGAGCAGGCCTCGACCCAGTAAGATGTAGATAATGATGCCTGGGCTAAAAGAGTTAGACCCATGTCAACAATATGACGGTGTTTCCTTTCTGCAAGTCCATTCTGTTGAGAAGTGTGAGGACAAGAAATTCTATGAAGAATGCCTCTTTTGTTCAAATGATCTTTAAACTGATTTGAACAGAATTCCCCACCCCATCTGTTTGGAACATTTTAATAACTTGAGAAAATTGATTTTCAACAAGTGCTTGAAACGTAAGAAATGTTGCAAACACATCAGATTTGGATTTCAAGGGATATAACCAGGTAAATCGAGTAAAGTCATCCACAAAGATAACATAATAACGAAGACCTTTATTGGAAAGTACTGAAGTTGACCAGACATCATAATGTATAAGTTCTAAAGGACGAGTAGTAACATGATTTGAAGACTCAAAAGGTAATTGCTTACTCTTGCCAAGTTGGCAAGGTTCGCATACAGACTCTGAATGCAGACTACCAGAATAAGGTAACTGTGACTGACTCAAAATGGACCGAACAGTACTTGCAGATGAATGACCAAACCGAGAATGCCATATGGAAAAGGAAGGTTTGGTACCAATACATCCTACCAAGGCATGCTTAATCTGATGAGAGCTAGTACCAATCCGAATCGGATATATGCCGCCTTCACTGGGTCCCTCCATTAGTGTCTGCTCCGTCTTGTTGTCCTTGATAAGATAACCACGGTCAATTAGAATAAAATAGCATTGATTATCAACACATAATTGATAAGCAGAGAGTAAATTGGCTGATGCATTGGGACAATGTAAGACACGAGAAAGTTGTAGGGGGCGAACTGGTGAGTTGACACTTAAGGAGCCAATGTTCAGAATATTCAAACCTGTACCATTACCTACAGCAACCGAATCTGATCCAGAATAGGGTTGCTGCTGCGCAAGAGGAGCAGAGTCATTGGTTATATGATGATTGGCGCCACTGTCAACAAACCACACACTGTCATCAATATCCAAATTTACTTGTGCAGCCATTGCTGCTAAACTAGCTGGAGGGTGTCGCCCCTGATAAGAAAAATTCATCCTCTGATAGCAGTCAAGAGCTGTGTGATAATATCGTCCACAAATTTGGCATTTGACGGTGTTTGGCGGAACGTCAAATTGATTCGGGGAGTTGCTGGAAAACTGATTTGGCCCACTACCCTGCTGTCCATGTCCAGGAGAATAATCTGGCCCAGAAGAAAAACCAGGCCCATCTTGAATATGCCCAAGCGATGGCCCAGCAGAAGAGTAAATTGGTCTGGGCGAAAATCCGGGCCCAACTGATATCAGGCCTGTTCCCTGTCCAGCATGGAGTGGCCCTAACCCGACTGAAATTTTGCCTTCCTCGACCTCGCTGGAATCGCTGGGCCGTAGATTCACGTGGCCCATTAAATTTGTCATCTTTGTATTCGGTCGGCCACCATGACTGTAAAACGCAGCTGGTTCCGGTAGAGGAGGGAGTTTCGCGGCGTACGACAGCAAGGCCCGTTCAAATCTTTCCAGTGCCATTCCAGATTCATCACGAAGTAAATTCACATTAGCCACGAACAAATCGAACTGTGAATTCAAGCCACTGGCAATATAGGAAATCAAATCATCATCTCCAATTTCTGAACCCGTGGCTCTGAGTTCGGCAGCAATTCGTTTTGCCCCATTCAGATAATCACTGCAAGACTGGATTCCTTGTGAAAGGGGTTGAAGACGGCGACGAAGATCAAATCTCTCAGATCTGTTGAGACCGCCGTATTTGGTGGCCAGAAATTGCCACACTGCTGTTGAAGACTGAAGATGAAACACAAGTTGAAGAACTCGATCCGTCAGTGTTGATTTGATCCAACAAAGAGAGTATTGATCCTTCTTATACCATATAGCATAAGCTGGGTTTGATTTTGGTGGAGCGTCCACTCCAGAGGCCGCATCGCTATTCAGAAACTCAGCAAGAGCTTTCTCTGTTCCGTCGACTATGGACATCAAATCATTACTGCGTAGAATCGGCATAATTTGGGAAGCCCAAAGGAAATAATTAGATCCATATCATTTGGTGATGGTAATTGGTGGTAAGCCCGGTGCACTGAAGGTTGTCATGGAGACAGGAATTTTTTTTTGGTTGCAACTGGAATCTGCTGAATTGATGAGAGTCTCTGGCAGAGGAAATTCTGCGAAATAGGAAATAGGTGAAATGGTTTGATAAATTTGGTTGCTGAATATATGAAGTAGCCCTGGCAGAATGAAATCTGCAAATATGGAAAAACGATGTGGAAGAAATCAAGAGAACTGTGAACCAAGATATCTGCTAAACTGCTAGAGAACAGAGTTCTCAGAAAAATAGATATTTGCAGACTTTATAAACTGCAGATTACTTAAACAAACTTGAAGATTATCAGAATCGAAATATAGGCTTGAGCCAAACGCTCTGATACCATGTAAGAATTATAAAAGTGGAAGAAGAATTCAAGGAAATCGGTTTGATCTTTGATAATCAAAACCGTATGTAATGTATATGTTTTATAGACAATTAGTTACACAAGTATATGGAAAAACTATTCATGTTTCACTTTAGCAAATTTTCTCTCTCTTACTAATTTTCTCTCACCTCTCACTTACTTTTGACCGTTGTTTTTACGTCCGTATCACACAACCCCATTGGGTTTCCAATGGCGGTTGAGGAGGTTGATCTTCCTCCACCGCACGGTGGGCACCTGACGGGGGTGCCGTCAACATCGCTTGGGGAAGCGACAAATAGTTTCACGGAAGGAGTCATAGGGACTGAGAAGAGCACGGAAGCTCAGAAAGGGAACCCAGAGGGTAGGCGAAAGAACTGGATTTCGCAAAGCACTCTGCAGGAAGGAGTGACCTTCTACTTCACTAACTTTCCAGTTGCATGGAAGGAACAAGATCTACGAGTGATGTTCGTGGAGCTTGGAGAGGTTGCTGCCATCACGATCCCCACCAAACTGGATCAGGCCGGTAAACGATTTGGGTTCATTCGATTCAAGTCAATCGTTGACAGTATTGGGAAAACAATGTCGAAGCTCAATGCAACAAGAGCCGGGGAAGGTTTTCTCAGGGTGAATGTGGCGAGGCACCAAAGGCCCGACGTGAGTCAGGATAGGAAGGTAGTGGCCGGCCGCAGAGTAGCGCAGAAGGCAGTGGGCAGCAGGACTCCAGAGGCCTGTCAGATCACTGTGGAGCCAACCGAGGAGGAAATTAACTGGCTAAAGTGGTGCTTGGTGGGAGAGCTCAAAGGGGTGTCCAGAGACCAGATAGTTCGGGAAATTCTGAGTCAGCCAGGTTTGGAGGAGGTAAAGGTCTCCCTACTGCCGGGGACCCAAGTCCTCATTTAGACACAGTCGATGGTGGAAGTAGAAGTTTTCTTGGGTGATCTTGAACGCTGGCAGGCAGTGGGGCTTACGGGAGTACAACGTTGGTCGCCGGCAGCGACGTCGCACCCAAACGACAGGTGGGTAAGCTTTAGCGGAATACCGATTCAATGCTGGAATTTGCGAATTTTTAAGGAACTCGCCGCCCCGATCGGTCAACTCATCCACCTGGAAGAGCCAAAGTCGGATGTCCAGGATTATGACTGTGTCAGACTGCTAATTAGGAAATCCTCTCCGGCTAGCCCTGTACCGCCGATAAATTTGATACTTAGGGCGGGAGTCTATCCTATTGTTGTTAGAGAAGAGCCCAAAGTCTGGAAGAAAATGGTAGACCAAATGAGGGCCAAGGAGTCGCAGATGACGCCGGTGTTAGATGCGGAAATGTGGCCGGAACTGCAACCCGCCGTTAAAAGGTCAGACGTCGCCAAGGGAGACCGTGAGAATCCGGCAGAAACATCCGGGGACACGTCATCGCTTCCAACAGTTCGGACCCCACAGTTTCCCACGGACGCTGTGACGGAATTAGAGCCGTTGGAGGCAAGCATTGAACATGTGTCAGAACTCCCAGTGGGTAGAAGACAGGATGAGACAGAGGAGAGAGGGGCCCACGAAGACTTGGCACATGATGCTCCAATGGGGTCTAGTCCTGTCAACGACGCCACAGTCAAAACAGATGGCCCCAGCGCAAGGATAGAGGAGTACGTAGAGGGACCCTCGAACGAAGGAGTATCTGGACCAAAAAAACCTCCATTGGATAAGGGGTATCGGTACGGGTCCTCCAGGAAGAAGAGCAAGAGCGCAAAACAGAGATCAGAGAACATCAGAAGAGACAAAGAGAGATTGCGGTGGCTTGGACCTAGACCAAGATGATCGGGATTTCTCAGATGCGTTGGAGGCCGAGGTGGGGGATGGGCTTCCGCTGCCAATAGGGAGATTGGGAACCGAGCAAGTAGATGGCCGATTCTGGGTTACGGAGGAGTCAGAGGGACAAAAAGCTTCGTCTGACGGAGAGAATCCGGAGATTCGATCTAGGCGTGGAAGAAATAAGGCCTATGACTCGGATTCGGCACAAGGGGCAGTGGTGGACAAGGGTTACAAAGGGTCCCCAAAGGCACAGCGGAGATCCGGTAGGATCTTAGTTCCGCCGAGGAATCAACGATTGTATTAGGGTTAAGCCGTCGGGGCAAGGGGGCAGCGACAGGAAGCAATATGCAGAACAAAATTCTTTACTGGAATTGCAGAGGAATAAGAAGAGCCAAACGGTACATTAAACAGTGGAGGGGTCTTCTTGATATAGGGTTACTCGCCGTGGCAGAACCTTTCCAACCGGGAAGAAGGATAAGTCAGTTTGCACTTGGCCTCGGCTCGTTTCACGTGTAATGAGGCGGAAAGTGGTAAGCTCTGGGTATTTTGGGATGTTGCTGTCAATTTCGAGGTAACGAGCAGACATGAACAAGCTATAACGGGATTATGGCAGCAGGGGGATGTGGCCGTTTTGGTGACATTCGTGTATGGGAAGTGTTCATATGTCTTGAGGCGGGAGCTTTGGAGTTATCTAGAGAGCATACAACCAGATGGTGTTCCATGGATCGTTTTAGGGGATTTCAACACCCTGCGGGCGAATAGCGAGTGCAGGGGAGGAGCTAACAGACCAAATACGCCAATGAGGGAATTCAATGAGAGTATCAGTAGATGCGCTTTGGTTGATCTACGGTGTGGAGGATCAAAATTGTCCTGGTGCAACGAACACTCGGGTCTTGGGCGAGCCTGGGCACAATTAGACAGGGCCTTGGTGAATGCGGAATTTCTTCAGTGGCGGGTTGGTGGTAGATGTAGGTTGATGCCCAGGAAATTATCAGATCATAGGGCCCTTCTCATAGAATTGGAAGACACTAACGGTCAGTGGGGAAGGAGGCAGTTCAGATTCCAGAATATGTTGACAACTAGTGAGAGATTTCTGCCAATGGTGCAGGTCGAATGGGGATCTCAGTTGGGAACGACAGGCATGCTCGAGTTGGGATGGAAGTTAAAACACATGAGGGATGTTCTACGGGCCTGGAATAAGGATTGTTTCGGTCGGGTGGATGTACATATTAGGAATCTGGAGGCCAAGTTGAATTGTCTGGAAGAAGAACTTCAGTGTGCTTATTCGGTGACCGCAGAGGCAGAGCTCCTCTCTACCAAATCAGAATTACAAGTGTGGGAAGATAGAGAGTTTTGCAGGCTGGAACAGCAACTTAAGAAGGCATGGCTGGTAGGTGGGGACAGGAACACCAAGATTTTTCATGCTGCTATTAGGGTGAAACAACACAAACAGAGGATTGATAGTATGACCATGCCAAATGGAATCAGAGTGGTTGGTCCGCAAGCCATTCAGGCTGAAGCAGTGAATTACTTTCAGAATCTGATAGCCAAGAGCTCCAGACCTATAATTCCAGGACCTGGGGTTGCAGGGGCTATGTATAGAAAAGTTATCAGCAGATGGGAATGATCGGATCAGGGCAATACCTTCAGAGCAGGAAGTGAAGGAGGCACTTTGGTCCATTCCCAGCAATAGTGCGCCTGGGCCAGATGGATTTGGGGCGAGTTTTTTCAAGGCAACATGGATGATTACGCGAAGGGATATAGTAGGAGCAGTGAGGGATTTCTTCACAGGCTCCCAAATTCCACGGATGTTCAATTCCAATACAATCACCCTCATTTCCAAGAAGGATAAGCCAAGCTCTTTTGATAACTTTAGGCCCATAAGCCTGTGTACAGTTGTGTACAAGGTTATCTCAAAAGTCCTGGCTCGACGGATGGGGAATGTGATAGGCAGATTGATATCAGAGGAACAAGGGGCATTTCTTGCTAACAGGAGCATCTTGGATAATGTCACCTTGGCCCAGGAATTGTTGTTGTCACTACATAAGAAAAATAAGGGGGGCAACATAGTGCTTAAAATTGACATGTCAAAAGCCTGTGACAAGGTGCAGTGGCCTTTCTTAGAAGCAGTAATGGAAGCCAAGGGATTTGGGATTGAAGTAAGGAGTCTGATACTGCGCTGCATCCGAGACCAGTGGTTTTCAGTACAAATCAATGGGGGAGCAGCGGGTTTCTTCAGGTCCACTCGAGGTCTAAGACAGGGCGACCCCCTATCTCCTCTACTTTTCATCCTTGCACAAGATGTGTTGTCCTTAATGCTGTTGCAAGCGTACACAGGAGGGAGGGTTAGACAGTTTCACCATCCTATAGGGGCACCCCTCATCACTCACTTGATGTATGCTGACGATTTGTTGATCTTTTCAAGTGGGGATGCAAGATCAGTTAGAGCCCTGAAAGGGATAATTGAGAATTATTGCGCATGGTCAGGACAGTCTGTGAGCTGCGAGAAATCCGCGGTCTATATGTCTAGACGGATATCCCTAGCAAGAAGGAACCTGATACTCAGAGCCACGGGTTTCAGAGAGGGCCTGCTGCCGCCAATGACCTACCTAGGAGTTCCCATAGGCACAGGAAAGCTAACCAGAAAAATGATTGAGCCTCTATTGGGAAAAATAAGGAAAAAAGTAGCGGGGTGGAGGGGGAAGATCATGTCGCAAGGGGGGAGGCTGGTGCTGATCAGGCATGTGATGGGGAGCATGCCAATGCATATCATGGCAAGCCTAAAGCTGC
Organism: Pinguicula moranensis; assembly: GCA_028565015.1. Taxonomy (NCBI): domain Eukaryota; kingdom Viridiplantae; phylum Streptophyta; class Magnoliopsida; order Lamiales; family Lentibulariaceae; genus Pinguicula; species Pinguicula moranensis. The sequence goes on from JAOWBN010227443.1 coordinate 12,666, forward strand.
CCCAGTACACACTGCAGGAGATTAGGAAATTGATGAGCAAGTTTTTCGGGGGAGAAAAGGATGGGAAACAACGGTTGCACTAGAAGAGATGGGAGGCCATCTGTAAGCCAGAAAATGAGGGGGGGCTTGGGGTGCGGGATCCGGCAGATGTGCAGAAAGCCTTGGGGATGAAGTTATGCTTCAAAGTCCTTACGGAAGATAGTCTTTGGGCTCGATTTCTCAAAGCAAAATATTGCAGAGATAACCATGTTATGGTGAGACAGAACAGGGCTACAGATTCAAGGCTTTGGAAGTTTATGATGGAAAGGAGGGATGAGGTTGTAGAACATCTTAAGATTCTGATAAGGGAAGGCAATTCAAAGTTCTGGTTTGACAAATGGATCAACAACTCCTCTTTGGCACACAGAGGGCATTTCATCTCTAACAAAGAGGCGTTGATTCAGGACTTTATTGAATCTGGACAGTGGGATCAGCCTCAACTCACACAAGCCGTAGGGGAGGAGATGGCCAATGACATTTTAGCAGTGAGACCACCAAGGCCGAACTCAGGAAGGGACATACCAGTTTGGACACCGGAGATGGATGGGAAGTTCTCCACAAAGTCTGCGTGGAATCTGATTAGAGGAAGAGAAGAGGATTTTGAAGTTAAGGACTGGATATGGAACAAACATATCCCCATCAGAATGTCCCTCTGTGGGTGGAAGGCGTGGAATTATTGCTTGCCAACAGATGAGCAACTAATCAAGAAGGGGGTGTTGCTGGTCTCGGCTTGTCATTGCTGCGCACCTAGGTTGCAGGAATCAACTGACCACATCTTGTCCTCTGGGATGTTGGCTTCGGAATTATGGGAGAGAGCAGCTGCTATGATGGGAGTCACATTCACAAATCCTCAGACCTGGAGGGATAGAATGAGACAATGGAAGATAATGACTGTCCGCACAGGATTGAGGGGTTTCTTATTTACAATTTTTCCTGTCGTGCTAACTTGGTCCCTCTGGTTTCATAGGTGCAAGGCTAGGTTCGAGGGGCTCTTTCACACGGCGGATCATTGCTGGCTAGAGGTAAAAAAAAACAGGTTGTTTCTATCATAGAGTTGTCTAATGTGAATATTCATCTGCAGATACAGGAGGTAGGACTGTTGCAGCAGATCAATGCTAAAGTGAATTGGAAACCGAGGAGCTGTTTCAGGCTAGTGAAATGGACAAGACCTCCAGCGGAGTGGGTAAAGTTGAACACGGACGGAAGCTGTATTGGCAATCCCGGGATCTCTGGGGGCGGCGGGATCATCAGAGACGCACAGGGGGACATGTTGGCAGCCTATTCAATCTCTCTGGGGAATGGGACGAACAATAGTGCTGAGTTACGGGCAGCCACGGCGGGACTGAGGCTGTGCAGAGAAAGAGGATGGAGAAGCGTGATACTGGAAATAGACTCCCTTCTGTTAACGAACTGGGTGAGGCAAGATTATTGTACGCCTTGGTACCTGTGGGGAATACTGGGATGAATTCAAAAGAGAGAAGGAGGGGACACGGCTCCAAGTCCAGCATCAGCTGCGGGAGGGCAACGGCATCGCAGACTATCTGGCAAAGCTTGGCGCAGCTGGAAACACCCTAACCTTTGGCAACTCCCAGCTCTTGCCAAGGATCACCAGAGGCTTGCTGAGAATGGATAAAGGAGGGCTTCCAAGTCTAAGGATAGACTAACTGATATTGTGTTGTTTTTGTTTAGCAACATAGAGCGTGAGGAGACACTCCTCTGTGCAATCTCAGACATGTAATCAGGCTTCCCGGCCTTTACGGGGTATCTTTATTTGAATGCAATATTTTATATAAAAAAAAAGTATATGGAAATCTAATAATTACAAAATAATTCCAAGTTTATCTAACTAATCTAATCCTTGATTTCCCTTGATTTCCTCATTGATTATCTCTTTACTAACACCTCACACAAGAAACACCTTTCTCTTACACTTGAATCTGATAACACACCTTGTGGGCAATCATTTAGGAAGAGATTTGAGTTCACTGCTTCAATAAATCCAGAGCACATGCATGGCAACAATTTGACCAATATTAAATAGTTGAAAATATATATATATATATATTATGTAACTTTCTCCAAGAGCTGCAACTTTTCTCTCTCTAGACTTTTCTCTCTGACATCTCTCTACGGAAAAATTCGAAATCTGAAAAGTTCAACGGCTTTCTCCTTCACTGAGCTTTCTCCTTCACTGAGCTTTTTCACGCTCGGTGGTGAGTGGGCCCAGGATGGCGTCGCTAGCGCCTAACCGGCCGAAAAACCCTCCGTCCGGGAAGGACCAGCTCGTGCGCTCGAGTTTGAGCAAAGATTTAGGAGAAAAAGACCTACTCCTGAAAGCGACAGCAGAACTTTCCTTGCCAAGGGAGGCTTCTAGCAACGCGGATCTGCTGCTGGGAACACAAGTGTCGCCCTCCCTAACCTTCGCGGCGGCAGTTGGCGGGCGGACATATGGAGTCCAGCTAGCTGATGGTCAACCCGGGTCAGGAGGCACAGACAATCACCCAACGGCGGTCTTGGGACAAAATGTCGGAATTGTGAAAACTCATCGCAGAGTGCCAGAGTTCAAACTTGGTCCTAGGACGATCTCCAAAATGGAGGGAATCCCAGCCATATCCTTTTCTGATGCAGAGATAAAAATGATGACAGAAGAGTTCCAACATTGTCTGGTAATGAAGTTCATACGAAGGAGACCGGCAAAAGAGACCATTCGTAGAGTAGTCTTGAAAACCTGGGCTTGATTGGGCCTCCGACGGCAGAATTGACTGTGTTAGACCAACTACATGTGTTGATTCAATTCGAAAATGAGCGAGATCTAGTCCACAGTTGGACCAGAGGGGGAAGGATCCTCGAGGGCCAGGCTTTCAAACTGTTCAGATGGACTCCAGCGTTCACTGTGGCCAAGGAACCGACCTTGGCTCCGGTATGGGTTACCTTACCGGATTTACCTATATATCTGTATCGCAGGGACTCATTGCAATACATTGGATCTATGCTGGGTAGATATCTTGGAATGGATAACATGACTTTGATGCGAACTAGGAAAGAATATGCACGTATTTGTGTTGAGGGGGACTTTGCTAAACCCCCGGTGGAAGAGGTGGTGGTCAGACAAGGTGAATTCGGTAATAGGCTCCAGCGTGTCACTTATGAGAGGTGGGGCGACTACTGCGACCTCTGCTTCTCTCAAGGGCACAAAAACACAGCTTGTTTGGAATGGAAAAGGATGCCAGTGGAGTCAGTGGAGCCAGTGATTAATGCTCCAATTCCGAACATAGCATCTGGAAAAGATACAAGAGTATGGAGGCCAGTAAGAGAGAGGTCCCAAAAGAGAGCAACAACAACCAGGAAGGAAGGGGATAAGCCATCCAACTTTGGAGGTAAAGGAGTAGAGGTGCACAACACAGTCTTGGTGGCGACGGCGACGACGCGTTTGACAGCAGAGTTGGGGGAGCAGGGTCAAGGGTCTCTTGCTGCGAAGAGGGACAAATCTATAAGTCGGCCATTTATGCTTCCCAATGAGATGATCCAGCAGAAACAGACAGAAAATGAGAAAGGCAAGGGAAAAAATGGTGATCGGAGTGGGAGTGACAGAAACGAGAATCGTTTCTCAAGTCTGGTCTTGGAGGAAACGGGCGAAGGTAGTACTATGGCGAAGGAAAACTATGAAAAGAACAAAGAGGGGGATATGAGGGCGGCGGAGGAAAGGCTGGTTTCCTCGTCGGTGCAGGCGGAAGAGCACAAGCAGTCACCTAGTCAGGCACAAATTAAGAATGCAGAATCCACGTCTACGCCGGAGAAAGTGCAAGGGCAAAAATCTGATGCATCCCTCACATAATCGGAGAATGAACAGATGGAAATGATATGTAATCCGGATGGTCTATCAGCCGAGGAGATCGAACAGTTGGTCGGAGAGGTGGTCAAAACAGTCACCGGAAAATTCTGGAATCCTAATCCAGGAAATCAGGGGGAGAAGCATGATGGGGACGATGACCTTCGGATCCGTAGATATGCGAGACGAAGAAAGAGTTCGAAAAAGAAGGTGAAATATTTCAAAGACCGCTATGAATCACCAGATTCTGCAAAGATACCGAAGTCGCTGGAAAATCTGGAAAAACCGGGGAAGACCACGGAGAGCGAGATGGAAACTGCCGCGAGTCAGGCTTCGGTGAATGAGTCCCACTAAGCGAAACAGTGGAGAGATTTCTCCAAAGACCTTTGCCGAGTATGGGTATTAGTAAGGACATGGGCTACAAGGAAAATTTGGTCCAATTGGATGAAAATCAATCTCCATTACTGGATACTGGCCGTGAGGGCTTTGTGCTTCATAGGGCCCAACAGAATATGTTATATGGCCAGAAAAAAAAAGAAAAAAGACTTTGCCCCTGGAAAAACATCTTATATCTTGCATTTCCTCCTTGCAGGTAAGGAAAATCTGGGAAAAGAAGCAACTAGTACAACTAGTCAGAGCTTGCATCCGCAGGCCGCCTTGAGGATGGTCTCGATCGAGGAGGTAGAATCGGATACGGAAGAGTGGGATTTGTTGTCCGACCCGGAAACCGAAGTTGTTCCAAGTTCTCATGCAGTCCAAAAAGCCTTCGCCTCGGATGGCGAAATCCAATATGGTAAGGTAACAAGTAAGGAAAAAAGAATAAACCGACTTGCCGCGGCAGTCAAGGTACACGTTTCATCATGTGGAATAAAATTCTTTATTGGAATATTAGGGGGTTAAGAAAGTCGAAAGAAAAATTAAGAGATATGATTAACTCTTTTGAGATAGGAATTTTTGCCATTGCTGAACCTTTTCATCAAGCACTTCATATGGCTAGGCTAGCAAATTTTGTGAAATTTCCCAATTTTATTTTGAATGAAGCGGACAAGGGTAAGATATGGGTTCTCTGGAAAGAAGACGAGGCTTTCGATCAAATAAATAAATGCGAACAAGGCATTACAGGATGGTATAAACAGGATAATGAGAGAGTCATGGTTTCCTTTGTTTATGGTAAATGTGATTCTTCCTCGCGAAGAGAAAACGTGAACCCTGGTTCGGTCCCTTGGATGGTATTGGGAGATTTCAATGTAATTCGATCGAATGCAGAAAAATGTGGGGGTACAATAAGGGCAGCGAGACCTATGAGGGAGTTTAATGATTGCCTAAATACCTGCGCACTGGTTGAGTTACACTCGGATGGGAAAAAATTCACTTGGTGCAATGGTCAAAAGGGAACAACATATACCTCTACCGAAGAGACTCCCTAAGCTACATCGGATCTTTGCTTGGCAGGTACCTAGGAATGGACAATATGACTCTCTAGCGTACCCGGACGGAATATGCTCGCATCTGCGTTGAGGTGGATTTTGCGAAACAACCGGTGGAGGAGATAATGGTCAGGCAGGGGGAATATGGACCCAGGAGGCAGAAGGTTTTATATGAGAAGTGGGGTGCCTACTGCGATTTCTGTCATACACAAGGACATACGAATTCGGATTGTGCGACGAGGAGGAGGCCTCACCCGGAGGAACCTTTGAAACGAGTGCAGGAGGTCTTCCAGAGAGGTACGGGGACAATGTGGAGGTGGAAAGATGAAAGGGGGCGCTCGCGGACTAGACAGGGAGAAATCCCGCAAGAAAGGAATAAAAGAGACAAGGTGGGCACTAGAGAGGTCGGCAGGAAGGATGTAATCCCAGTAGCCAAGACTACCGCTCGACTTAAAGAGGATCTGGGAGAACAGGGACGAGGCATGGCCAGGAATTTGAGGAGCAAAACAATCAGCCCTCCCCCATTGCTGCCTCATCAAATGATTGAACAGGGGCTGATTGGCTCAAGCAAGGGCAAAGAAAAAGTGGGGGAGCCGAGTAGGATCTCTGCCAATAGGTTTCAGGCCCTATCGTCGGATCACCAAGAAGAGGGAGTAAATTCAGAAGGGACACCCCCAGGAAGGAAAAAGACACTGCTGGAGAAGGAAGTCCTAGTGAGGAACACTGAACTACCTGATCAACATGAGATGGGCAAGCAGTCTACGCCAAAAAAAAAAAAAAACATGTGAGATGGTGGATAATTTGGAATTCAGTCTCTCAGGGGACGAACTATTGAGCGAGAGGGCAACGCCAATCATCGGAAAATTCTGGGATACAGATGCGATAACCGAGAAAACAGTTGAGGAGGGTGTTACAACCCCAAAGATCCCGTCAGAAACATGTAAAACAGCAGAGGTAGACCCGAATTCAGAGGGACGCATTGCAGAGAAAACTGCGTCAAATACAAAGAGTAATCTGGGCCTCCCTATTTTGAGATACACAAGAAGGCGAGACCTGAAAAGAACGGAGAAATCTTACAGGGACCGTCAACTAGCTTTGGAGAAAAGCTGGGAAAGAACGGCGATACAGAGTGGAAAAACCGAGGGAAGAATAGAAGGGGAAAAAATTACTCTAGAAACGCGACCGTGGAATCAAGCTGGGAAACAGAGTCGATCGGATGGGGCAGGGACATCAGGAGATAATGGGCCGCCTCATAGGGCCCAAGTTGTAAACACAGTATTTACTTCCTGGGAGAAAACTGAACTTGATTTTTTCCTTCTTGCAGGGAACAAATTCAATTCACACGGGGAAGAAGGAAAGAAAAACCAGGACCCGCAGATCAAGTCAAGGATGTTTCCAGATGCGGATTACGAATCGGACCCGGAGGAGTGGGACCTCCTGTCCGACCCTGAAACCGACGCAAGATCAGAGGCGCCGAGAGTTCATAAAGCTTTTGACTCGGATCCAGAAATCCATCATAGACAGGTAACGAGTAAAGAGAGAAGATTCAATAAAATACCAATACGACAAACCAGGTACGAGACTCCTCATGGGCTATAACATACATTTTTGGAATATTAGGGGCTTAAAAAAGTCGAAAGGAAAATTGTGCGACATGCTTAAAACATTTGAAATAAATTTATTTGCCTTAGCAGAACCTTTTAGTCAAGGAAAACACATGATTAGGCTAGCTAACTTAGTGAGCTTTCCCCATTTTATATCTAATGAAGAGGATAAGGGTAAGATTTGGGTTTTTTGGAAAGAAGAGTATGCTTTTGAGCTAGAAAATAAATGCGAACAGGCCATCACAGGTTGGTTCAAGAAAGACAATGACAAAATACTTATTTCCTTCATATATGGCAAATGCGACTTTGTCCTGCGAAGGGATTTATGGAAGCATTTGGAGGATGTAAATCCTGGTATGGTCCCATGGATGGTTCTGGGAGACTTCAATGTGATCATATCAAACTCAGAAAAGTGTGGGGGAACAGTTAGAGCTGCGCGACCAATCCGAGAGTTCAATGATTGCGTAAATGCGGGTGCTTTGACTGAGTTACATTCAGAAGGCAGTAAGTTCTCCTGGTGCAATGGACAAAGAGGTCAAGCTAGGATATGGGCTAAATTAGACATGGTACTGGTTAACAATCACTTCCTAACTTGGAAAGGGTCGGCTTTTTACAGAATACTCCCCAGAAAGACATCGGATCATAATCCGATGGTCGTCCACATGGAGGAGCCAGAGCCCAAATACGGAATGGTCAACTTTAAATTTCAAAACATGTGGACGCGAGCGGAATCATTTGATCACCTGGTGAGAACGCATTGGAATGAGATAAGGAATGGGGATAGCATGCTGAACCTTGGGGGCAAACTAAAACATATGCGGATGCGGCTGAGAGAGTGGAATAAGAATGTTTTTGGTCGAGTGGAATACATCATTAAAAATCTGGAAGAAAAGGTGGAAGGGATAGAAACTCAACTTCAGGAACAATTCACCCCGCATTTGGACACCGAATTGATAAAAACTAAAATGGAGCTGATCGAATGTGAGGAGAGGGAAAGAGTTAGATTGAACCAAATGGCAAAGAAGAACTGGATAAAAGAGGGGGATAGGAACACGAAAATATTCCATGCGGTAATTAGTGCCAAAAGAAATAAAAATAAAATTAGACGAATGGCGTTACGAGATGGACGCATACTAGAGGGACCAGGAGGATTCATGAAGAGGCTGTGGATTTCTATAAAAAAAAAAAACCTTCAAACCCAAGGGAACAACCAGATACCGAATCTTGAAGGAATTTTTTAGGACAAATTGAGCCATGAGGACAATGAAAATATATCCAGGGCACCATCTACATCGGAGATTAAAGAGGCTTTAGAATCGATCCCAGGTGACAGTGCTCCATGAGTGGATGGTTTCGGATCGGAATTTTTCAAATGCACCTGGGATATCACAGGCGGGGACTTAGTTGCGGCCATTAAAAAAAATTTTGATGGCGCAAAATTTCCAAGAATCTTTAATTCCAACACCCTAGTCCTCATAGCCAAAGTAAATAACCCGGATGGATTTGACAAATTCAGACCAATCATTCTATGCTCGGTCATATACAAGGTGGCAGCAAAAGTATTGGTGGGACGTCTTGTGAAAGTAATAGGGAAGTTGATCACTGAGGAGCAAGGTGCTTTCATAAAAGGCCGGAGTATTTACGAGCATATATCCTTGGCACAGGAGCTCACCCATAGCATAAATAACAAAAAACAGGGTGGGAATATCATGCTTAAAATAGATATGGAAAAGGCGTACGTCAGGATTAGGTGGGACTTTCTGGAGCAAGTGCTCGAGGCAAAGGGTTTTGACATGACAAAAAGAGATTTAGTGATGAGATGTGTGCGAGATCAGTGGTTTTCCGTGCAGATGAATGGCACGTCTCTAGGGTTCTTCCCTTCGGGCCAGGGGCTGAGGCAGGGGGACCCTCTCTCACCATTCCTCTTCATCATGGTACATGACACTCTATCAAGGATGATAACTCGGGATGTGAAAACTGGAAAGATCAAAACCTTTGGTCAACCTCCTGGGACCCCAGTAGTCTCTCACCTCATGTATGCCGATGACATCTTATGTTTCCTGAGTGGTGAGAAGAGATCAGTGGCAAACATAATGCGGATCCTGGAAGAATACTGCTCTTGGTCAGGGCAAAAAGTTAATAAAGGAAAATCGAGTCTCTTCTTGTCTAATCAAATTAGAGGTGTGAGAAGAGATCTGCTGATTAACACGACAGGGTTCAGACTCGGAACCTTCCCGACGGGGTACTTGGGGGCTCCCTTGTACACGGGAAGACTGAAAAGAGAAATGTTAGAGCCATTAATGAATAAAATTATGAATAAAATAGCAGGGTGGAAAGGAAAATTAATATCCCAAGCGGGAAGGGTAGTTTTGATTAGGCATACCCTATCTAGTATTCCAATTCACACCATCTCAATGATGAGAATCCCACAGTCCTGTCTGGACGAGATTCGCCGCCGTATGGCGGACTTCCTTTGGGGATAATCAGAAGGAAAAAAGAAAATGCATTGGATTGGGTGGAAAAGAATTTGCAGACCTTTACAAGAAGGGGGGCTCGGCATCCGAGACCTCAAGGAGACTCAAAAAGGCATGGCCATGAAACTATGTTACAAGCTAATTACAGAATCTAGCCTGTGGGCGAGATTCTTCAGGGCTAAATATAATAAGAAAGAACATATGCTCACGAGGAAAATGCGAAATGGAGATTCACGATTCTGGAAATACGCAATGAGCATGAGAAAGGAAGTGATGGAAAACATCAAAATAATGATAAGGAAAGGAAACTCATCCTTCTGGTATGATAAATGGATAGGATCTAGCCCCCTTGCATTACAAGTCCCACAAGGGGCTCTAAGCGAAGCTAGAATTCAGGAATTCTGGACAGAAAATGGATGGAACCTAGAACAGACAGGTGAGGCACTAGGATCAATATTGTGTGAGGAAATTAAAAAAATCAAAATACCATCAAATCATGAGGAACGTGAGGAAGACAGATATATTTGGACCCCGAATAAGCAAGGTAAATTTAGTATCAAATCAGCCATAGAAGTAATCAGAGAGAGGGGGGAAACTCAAATAGATTTGGAGAAAGTATGGAACAAGAATATTCAACCAAAAATGGCTTTTTGTTCATGGAGGGCGTGGCATAGGTGTTTGCCCGTCGATGATAATATTCGCCGTAGGGGTATTCAATTAGTGTCGGCATGTGATTGCTGTGAAGAGAGGCACGTAGAAACAGAGGATCATATTTTCTGCACTAGTGACATTGCGAAAACGGTATGGGAAAGAGCTGAAATCTTGACTGGTATCCCCAATCTCCTTTGGCGAACTTGGAAAGGAAGACTTCTTTTTTGGTTCACTTACATTAGGAAGAATAGGTTGATAGGTGTTCTGACTGGTCTATTCCCCTCGATTATTACGTGGCACTTATGGTGGAGGAGATGTAGAGCGCGGTTCGAGGGAGCACGACCCCCAGCAGACCAAATATGGATACAGGTACGCACCTCTATTATTGATATTTTATGTTGTACTAATCCTCGATTTTATATGCAGGGGACGGACAGACACATAATGCCAGAGCTAAACATTCAGGGACGACAGAACTTGACCAAGAAATCCTCAGTGGTGACATGGATGCCTCCCCCTCAAGGATGGATGAAAATGAATTGCGATGGAAGCTGTATCGGAAACCCTGGTAGTTCAAGGGGAGGCGGAATAGTATGTGATGAAAAAGGAAATTTTCGAGCTGCCTTCTCCAGATATTTCGGAACAAGCACTAATAATAGCGCAGAATTACGAGCAGTCAGTGAAGGGATCCGAATATGCAAAGAACAGGGCTGGAACCAAGTCATCATAGAATCAGATTCCTTGATAGTTGTCCGGTGGATGAGCCAGAAGAGATGCGACCTATGGTACTTATGGGACTTCTGGGAGGAACTAACAGAAGCTGCAAAAGGGATCCAAATAAGAGTGGTACATCAATATCGAGAAGCAAACAGTATTGCCGACGAGTTAGCAAAACAGGGCGCAGCAGGGATGGACCAAAGATTCACCCAGAAAAATCAGTTGTCCATAATGAATCAAGGCAGACTGCGAATGGAAAAAGGGGGCTTGCCATATTTACGAAGCAGATAGGACGGATTCCCCTCAGGGATAACGAGAGGGCCACACCCAGGACATACGCGAAAGAAAGAAGAGACGGAAATTTAGTTTTGGTCAGGGAAGATTTGTTATACCGGAAACTTATTACTCTTGGCCCTTACTACTCAATCTCCATTGCAGGGCCACGAGTAATAATGTGAAAAGGATAAACGAACTCCCCTGGATACCATTTAGGGACCCCATGAATCCCCCTTTCTCTCTTTTTTTCGCTTTATCATGCGGGCTATGAGCCAAGATGTACTTTGTATGAGGTTTGACATCCACCCTAAGGATGCCCTTATTAATAAAAGAACAAAAGGAAGGGAATGATAGTGATGATATTCTTCTGAATCATCACCTTCCTTTAAAAAAAAAAAAAAAAAAGGGAACGAGGATTTGGGCAAAATTGGACAGAGTCATGGTAAATAATCTCTTGCTGGTATGGAAAGCGTTCGCGTCCTATAAGCTACTACCAAGAAAAACATCAGATCACAACCCCCTAGTGGTCTCAATGGAGATCATGGAGGATAGATACGGGGTTGGACATTTTAGATTCCAAAATATGTGGACAAGATCAGATTCTTTTATTCGACTGGTTAAGGATCATTGGAATGATGTAAGGAATGAGGATAGCATGCTAAACCTGGGTGGCAAGTTAAAGAATATGCGTGTGAGACTGAGGGAATGGAATAAGAGTGAATTTGGTCGAGTTGGCTACCTCATTCAGCAATTGGAACAAAAGATAGGAAACAATCGAGGAACAATTGCAGGTTCAATTTGACCCGAGATTAGATACGGAATTACTGGAGACTAGAATAGAGCTGACTGAATGGGAGGAAAGAGAAAGAGCCAGATTGTCTCAAATGGCGAAGAAAACATGGATAATGGAGGGGGACAGGAATGCGAAAGTTTTTCACGCGGTGATTAGTGCGAAAAGAAATAAAAATATTATTAATCACATGACATTACAGGATGGACAA
>JAOWBN010227444.1:0-12792 GCA_028565015.1 Pinguicula moranensis
AACAATAGGAAATTTTGCAGGAAGGGATTTTTTGATGGTGAAGGTTTTCTTGGAGTGTTTGGGAACTGGGAGGGAGATGGTGTGATATTTAACATGGTAAATGTGTACGGACCAGGAGACCTAAGTTGGAAAAAGAACTAGTGGTAAACAATAGGTGAAATTCATGCAAGCAAATCAGAAGAGAAATGGTGCTTTATGGGAGACTTTAACGATGTGTTGGACGCAAGTGAGAGGAAAGGGTTAGCACATCACATATATAAGCAGGAAACCAGTGCTTTTAAAGATTTTGTAGCCACACTGGGACTTCATGATATGAGAATGGAATGTATAAAATACATATCCACAATCCACAACGTACCTACTATTTTCCAACTAAGTTGGGGTCCGCGGGGTCAGATGTACGCGGCCTTACCCTTGTAATTATACAAAGAGGTCATTTCCGTTGCGACCAAATATGCATTGCGCCATTTGATATATTGAGTTCAAGCAACTTCACCAAATAGAAGCACTGGAATTTAATAGAGACATTTTGCTGTGGTCCATTATTAGCACATCTGGTAATAATGATGGGTGGTTTCAAGATATTGAATGGATCCAAATTGGTCTTGATAAAGATGATTCAGAGCATTACCTGGTAAGCTTGTGTTCTTCTAGACTGGGGACCTAAACCTTTGAAGGTTTTGGATAAATGGTTGTTGGACTAGGAGTACAATAAATTAGTAGAGACGATTTGACTTAACTCAAGTGGGAGAGGTTCGGTTAGTCTGAGGATCAAGGAAAAAATTAGAGCTGTCAGAACAGGAATCAGATCATGGAATCAATATGCTCCTAGAGATGGTTGCTGAAGGTGATGCTGAAACAATGGGTGTAGTCGATCAACAAGCTGTGGATACTTTAGGTGCTAAGCTGGATAATTTCACTAAGAGCTTGGACAACATAATCTACCAAAAATCCATAATTAACTGGATCAAGCAAGGGGATGAAAATAGTGCCTATTTCCACAGGGTTGTAAGCATGAATAGGAGAAGGAACATGATTAATGGTGTGTGGGAGGGATCACAATGGATGGATGAACCTTTGCAAATAAAGGAGATGTTCAGACAACACTTTGCTGATAGATTCACTGAGAGTCTGCCAAGGCAACCAAGAGTTGGTAATATGACATTTGTTATATAGTAACACTAAAGAGGATATAATGACCCCATTCACTGATCTGGAAAATTTTGATGCCATTAAGGGTTGTGGGAGCTCCAAAAGCCCCGTCCCGAATAGGCTAAATTTCAAATTTATCAAGCATTAATTGTACTTGATGAAACTTGATATTATACAACTGATGAGGGAGTTCTACAAGACGTGTAAACTAGCTAAATGCAGCAATGCAATACATGTAACTTTAATTGCTAAGATTGACACACTGATGGAGGTGCAGGACTTCAAGTCTATTACCCTGATAGGCACAATGCCTAAAATAATTGCAAAAGTCCTTGTCGTTAGAATCAACAGAATGATGGACAACATAATCTCTAAAAGTCAGATGGCCTTTATTAAAGGTATAAGACTGCTTGACAGCGTACTGATTACTAATGAACTAGTGGGTGAAACGAAGAAGCTCAAAAAGATGGCCCTTATCTTTAAGGTGGATTTTGAGGAAGCTTACGACACATTGAACTAGACATACTTGCTGGATGTTATGGGAAAGATAAATTTTTCTGCATGCTGACTATGGTGGATCAGAGAATTATTGGAGTCTTCATCAACTTTTTTACTTATTTATGGAAGGCCTACGAAAGAGTTCTTCCTCACAAGAGGATTAAGATAAGAGGATCCCTTGTCACCCTTTTTATTTCTATTGGCAGCAGAGGGGCTTGCAGTCATGGTTAATAAAGCTGTTGAGCTCCAACTGTTTAAAGGTTTATCAGTGGGGAAAGATAAGATACCTGTGTCTCATTTACAGTTCGCGGATGACATCATTCTATTTGGACAGGCAGCATGGAGCACTGTGAAAAAATTTAAGGCCATTCTCTTAAATTTTGAGCTTTTATCAGGATTGAAGATCAACTTCAGGAAGACCAAACTTATTGGGATTCATATGGCACCATCCACTGTTGAAAACATGGTTGCGTTCCTGGGCTGCCAAACGGGATTAGTACCATTCAGGTACTTGGGTAAGCTATAAACAGATCCCACATTATAGCCACAAAGATAAACTTACAGAGTATATCTCATATGATCCAAAGAAGCACCTGGCTAGGGATAAGAGCAAAAAGAACAACTACAAGGTTTCCCTACTCTCTAACAGATTCTATGGTACAACCACTGTTATGTCTTCGATTTTCTAATTGAAGAACAAGACCAAGGTCTGTCTAATACAGAGAAGTGTTGGACTCCAGAAAGAGTACTCCACATTCTCCCCTACTGCTAGGATAATATCAACGGATAGTCTAGATCCAAAGGAGTTATGTACCAATCCAAAAACAACAATTTGAGATTGCTAAGATGATAGTCAGGACATTGGACTAGATTGATACCACAAGCTAATATGATGATGATCTTGCTTGCACTGGACTCTGAAAAGTTGACAATGAAGACGCCTAGCAAGTCATGAACCAGCAACAACCTACGGTGAGGAATGAATGTGGGAGGAACTCCACGAAGAATAAAGTTATCTCTATTAGGATTTAAACTATTTTCATTTGGATGGAAAATAATTGTACTGTAAATAATTTTCTTGTTTTCTTGTTTCTTTTCTTGTTATTGTAAATATTTCTTTGTACTCTTTCACTTTTGTTATCAACAAAATTTTGGCATACCCAAAAAAAAATCTCCTCAAGCTTGGTTTAACAGGTTCAGGAAAGCTATGATTAGCATGAGTTATCAACATACCAATGCTGATCATACTGTATTATTCAAACAAGATGACAGTTATACCAAGATACTTGCAGTGTACAATGGACGATATGATCATTACTGGTGATGATGAGAGTGAGATTGCAAAGCTAAAGATGAGACTTGGGAAGGAATTTGAAGTAAAAAAAAACTTGGAGCGACTGAAGTACTTCCTTGGGATTGAGGTGGCCCGCAGGCCAAAGGAAATTGTTTTTTCCCAGAAGAAGTATGTTCAAAACTTGCTCAATGAAATAAGTATGCTGGGTTGCAAGCCCGCAAGGATGTTGATTGACCAAAGATTGAAGTTGAGTGCAAAAGCAGGATAGCCAGTTGACAAAGAAAGATATTAGATATTGGTAGGTCGATTGAACCATACCCGACCAGATATATCGTTTGCTGTGAGTATAGTGAACATGTACATGCATGATCCTAGAAAGGGTCACCTAGACACTGTGTACCACTTATTAAGATACCTGAAAATGCATCGGAAAGGAATTGATCTTTTGAAAGAAGGGTCATTTGAATGTTCAGGGCTACTACGATTTAGACTGGGCTAACTTTGTTGGTGAAAGGAAACACACATCTGGATATTGTATGTGTGTTGGAGGCAGTTTAGTCTCTTGGAAAAGTAAGAAACAATCGATAGTGACTCGTTCTACAGCCGAGGCAAAGTAAAGAGTCATGTCCATGAGTGTTGCAGAGATGATTTGGCTGAGATCCATGCTTGTGGAGCTTAAGATGGACCAGGGCTCCAGATGAAGTTATGGTGTGACAACAAGTCAACCATCAATATTGCCAACAATCCAATGCAATATGATAGAACCAAATGTGTAGAGATTGATAGATTTTTCATCAAATAAAAGTTGAAGAGTGGGTTATTGGAGCTAAGTCATATATCCACCAAGGAGCAAGTTGGTAATGTTTTGACCAAAGGCTTTAGTTTGCTAGATCTTGATAGACTTTGTAACAAGATGAACTTAGTAGATATATTTTGCCCATCTAAAGAGGGAGTGTTGGTATTTATATTATAGTCTAGAAATTTATTTGCAATATTAGATAAGTGTAATGTATTTAAGCTTAAGGGCTATTATTCAATACACATGTTTTCTATTCCCACAATACAATTATACTAATAAAAAGTTTCCGCTTTTATCCCCGCAATGGAGATTGAGAATAGGGATAATAAGAAAAAATTACATAGATCTTCGAAGAAAAGCTCCACATCGAACCCATATAAAAGTTTGGCCTACGCATGGTTTGGCTATACTTCATGTCTATCTTCGTCTTATATATGTCATCTTCCATCTTTCCATCCACAATTTTTCTTTGATCTCATTAGGCAGCTAAGACTTATGTGATATCCTCATTTGTCCTCAAAGATCCTTGCTTGGCCAAAAAAAATCACAATACTATTTGTTTCCCTTAGTTGGTGAACCACTCTGAACTGTAGACTAGCTTTCATAAGGGTCAGGGTACCCCTGTAGTCCCATAGATACCAGATGTCAAACTTTTTTTGTTTGATCCATTTGAACATTATAGCATAATCCGTTTCATCCAGAGGAAGACATTTCTCCCATACTTTCCATGTGCATAAAGCCCTCGTAGGAGGTTAAGCCTGATTCCACAGCTGCTTTGTGTGTGGCTAAATGAGAGCTCTTGCTCGGATTACCTCCCAGGCCAATCTCATGCTGAATTTCCCTTTCAAGTATGGCTTCAATATGGTAATGTCCTCCCGTTCTCTGCATGATTTCTTGGGACTCTTTGCTACTGGATTTCCTTACATATGGTCGATCCCAGTACTTGCTGGTGTTTATCCAAGTTCCAGTTATATAGTTGCCAAAATTCGTGCACCTTTGCCTTTAGTGTATTACCTATTCCACTTGAGATGTAGGGGACCGAACCCAAGCCATTTGTCAAACTAGAACAAAGAGTTGCCGTTTTGCAAAATTGTTTTGATGTTTTTGACTATTTCGGTCCTCATGCTCATGGCATATTTCTAAATCGTGAGTCTACTCCTCTAGGTTCTATAGTGAGAATGCATTTCCTCCTATTGTATTTTTCCCGAAAACTTTTCCCCATAAGCTATCCGCGAAGATCATATTGAAGAAAAATTTCATAGCCATAGCTTTTTGGACGTCCTTGATGTCTCTTATTCCTAGGTCCCCTTCGTCGATTAGCCTACAAATTCTTGTCCACGCTCTCCAATGGATTTTTTGTTTTCCTTCTTACTCTCCCCATATGAAATTGGCCAAGTGTTGATGCAGCTATTCCAGAATGTACTGGAGGAGTCGCATAGCTACCATGGAATGCATGGTGATGCTCGCTAGGACATGTTTGAACAGAAAATCATTCTAGCTTGAGAGAGAATCCTACCCTTACACCCAACAATTTTATTTGTAATTTTACTGAGCAAAGGTTCCAGTATTTCCCGGTCGAGCCTTTCGGTGAACAGGGGAGCCCCTAGGTATCAAGTAAGGAAATGGCCTAGTCTGAATCATGTCCACAGTACAATCGGTGCTCTCCTTGCATTACTTTTTTTTAGAAGATAAAATTTCATATATAATATAAAGTTATTTACATAGGGAAACAAAATTACATATAACAAAATAAAATAAAATATATGGACTGCAACACTCGGAGTCCTAGAACCACTAGGGACATGTCACTAGTTGATCTCTTGATGATGAGTTGTATGCCCTGCCTTTCCACCGTGCCCTCCAGTATAGCTAAGGGTGATATGATATATGGCTCACCTAGCATCATAGAAGACCACAAATCATCTTAGCATTCAGATCATTCTCATCTTCCTTTCTTCACCAAGCCTGATATCATTATTGTCACATTGTCAATACCCATTTTTTTTATAGAGATATTGGTACAAAACTCCTTCCTGTTTGATGAGATATCCTTGTACTATATAGAGGGCAGACTCTGGTTGGGCATAGGCACAATAGGTCAAAACTTACAAGAATCAACTCTCAACATCTGCTCCTCACTAGGCCTTGACTTTTCCTTGCCTTTATGTGCTCTTAGACTGTTGCCTTGACTTTCCTCTAGTGGTAAGTGGCAACGTAACCTCTATATTAGATCAAGTGGCTTCTACATAAGATTTTGCACCTAATTTTCAAAATTGCATTTATAGATTCTGCACATAGTTGCCAGGCGCTTCCCCATTAAAACATCTCTTCTACAGATATTCCATGAGTTGGACAAATATCTTGTTGCTTCCTGATCATGTTACCTGTAGCCAGAAATTCCCCTTGATTAGATAGAATCAGCCATCTAATCACTTATTTCCTTATGATGCTTTGATGGAAAACTCAGTAGTTCTGCCTATGATCCAGCATGCAGCTTCCTAGTAAGAATGAGGGGAGAGGTGGACAAAATCCCCACATAACCTATCTTGTACCACCACGAAGTAATTAGTAATAAAATCTACAACAGGGAATAGAGTGGGGTGGGATTATTTCACCATTTCGGCCAGAGATTTGACCTTAGCCACTGCCAGTTTTTTATGGCCTCTGTCACTAGAGATCCATCTTCTTTTACTCAGGCCTTAGATTGTGCAAATCACATTTAGTTTCACAGTTACACAGCAGTTTAAAACATAATGCAAAAATTATAGGTTGAGACAACAAGTCCACAAGGGAATAATGAAACTGACCAGTTGGTCTCTTATCTTTGAACTCCCACCACGTGTTTGTTTGTATAATATAAACTACCTCTTTTGTGGGGGAATCTCTTCCCTTCAAAGTGTATTCTATTTCTCATCTTGCAGAACTTCCAGTTAAAAGAAATCCAAATGGACTTCCATGCGTCCATATTAATGCTTGGTGGTTTGTTAGAACAGAATTGCATAAAGTTAGGAACTTTCTGTGCCCTATCCATCTCTGGTAAGAGCTATCTGTGTATTCCCTGCCAAATGGAGATTGTTAATGTACAATATCTAAATAAATGAGTAAATGTTTCTTCACCTGTTTGACATATAATGCAACTTATGTCCACATCAGTAGGGATGATCCTTCTGTGTTGCAGAGTTGATCTCAGGGGCAGTGCTTGTAATAAGGAACGCCATGCCATGATTATTTGCTTCTTCGGTGAAAACCTGTTCCACAGGTACCTTAATTGGGTAACTACTTCATCTGGACTTACCTGATCAAATACATTCAATATATGCTAGTATGCACATCTAGTAGAATAGCATCTATCTATGCTTTCTTTGAATATATAATGATCCGTTGCTCCTATCACTGGAGCTCTATCTTGCAATTCACAAAGGAGATAAGTCATCCGTATACCCTCATAATTTCTTGTTGCCCTTCTCCATTGTATATTCCATTCCCAACCACTATCCATACAAGTATCAGATGTTGATACCAGAGCTTGTTTATCTGTTGCAATCCTGTATAGATCTGGGAAAGATTCAGCAAGTGAGTTATTTGCACACCATTTATCATGCCAAAATTTGACCCATGTCCCAGCACCTAGGTGGATATCCACATTATTAACATACCAGCTTTGACTGAGAAGGTTGATCAGATCCTTCCACTGGGTAGAGGCATACCCCAGACCTCTTCTGCGCCCTCTACTATTAGTTCGCATCTGCTGAGGTTCCTGCAGCTTTCTTTAACTTCCCACCTACAATCCATATTTAGGAGTAGCATATCTAGATTTGATTATGTCTGTGGCCAAATTTTCCTTGCCCTGCAACAACCTCTCACCCCACATACCCAAGAGAGCCTTATTATAGACATCAATTCCCCGGATCCCTAGACCACCAGTAGGAATAGGTATGCAAATTTTTTTCAATGAAGTCCAACATGCTTTCTTCCTGTCCCCTGTTGTACCTTAGAAAAAGTCCTTCTGTTTAGGAGCACGATAAAAGGATAGAAAATGTAGAAGGAATGGTTGTCAAAACAGCATTACTAATGGTATCCCCCCCCCCTCCCTCTACTCAGCAGCTTGTTACCCCAAGAGCTAAGAGTTCTTTCCATATTGTCTACAATTGGTTGCCATGTAATTTTCCTATGATGATTCATACCAACAGGTAGCCCCAAACACTTCATAGGTAGGCCACTCAACTTGCAGTTTAGATAAGCTGGCATTTACTCTACTTCTAGTTGTAGTATGTTGATGCCATGAAGGATACTCTTTTGATAGTTAACTCTCAAGTCAGTTATTAATTCAAAATTCTGCAGTATAGCCTTAAAAGTGATCATTGTTTTCCAGGAAGCTTCACCAAACATAAGGGTATCATCCACAAACTGAAGGTGTGAGACTTTCACTGCATTGCTGCCAATCTGGAGAGGCTGAAAGAATTACAGGTCTATAGCTTTCCTCATTAGTGCAGAAAGTTCCTCTACTGCTATTAGAAATAGAAAAGGGGAAAATAGATCTCCCCGTCTCAAGACTCTTTGAGGGATGAATTCAGAGATAGGACTTCCATTGATAATAATAGAGGTAGTTGCAGAGGAGAGAAGCTCCCTTATCCAGTCCAACCAGCACAGAGGGAAGCCCATGTTCACCATTTTTTTTAGCAAATAAGACCAGTTGCTGGTATCGAAGGCCTTTTCAAAATAACCTTCAGTATGAGATCTCTCTTCCTCAATTTCTTTGACTCATCTATGACCTTATTGGCAATTAGAATGTTGTCCATGAGCTTCCTATTTTTCTGAAAGGCCATCTGTGTTGGTGCTATGACATGGTCTAGGACAGCAACCAACCTTCTATACAGGACTTTGGAGATTATTTTAGGCATAGAGCCAATTAATGTGATTGGTCTAAAGTCCTCCACTTTCACTGGATTGGACTGCTTAGCTACAAGATTAATATGTGATGCATTGCCCCCGGTGGAAATCATGCCATTTCTATAGACCTCTAGCCACATCTGATACATCTCATCCTTCAATAGATATGTGAGGTGTTGATAAAAGCAAAGTTTAGCCCATCAGGCCCTGGACTTCTTGTACTTCCACAAGATTTAATGGCCTCCATCAATTCATTCTTTGTGAATGGGGCATTGAGGCAAGTTCTGTCAGCATCAGTTAGTTTGTTAAAGAGGTCTGCTGGCAGTGTAGGCCTCTGCTAATGAAACTCCCGATATCTCCTCTCAAAGTGACTTTTAAAATAGTTTTTATCCCTTGCACATCATCAATCCACTGATGTTCCTCTCAGATACCATTTATAGTACCCCTGTGTCTCTGTTTGTTCAACCAGCCATGATAAAAATGCAGTGTTTGCATCACCTTTCTGAATCCATTTGATTCTAGCTTTCTGATATAAAATACTATCCAACACTCTCGTGGTTTGATCCATTTGAGTTTTTAGATTTCTTACTTTATGTTCCAGTTCAGGGCTTATGCTATTAGTTCTTTTTGCTTGCAGTTCCACATCTTTAAGCTCTTGCAACATCCGTTTCCTTTTGGTAGTCAGGTCTCTTGGAGCCTTTGCATTCCAATCCTTAATGGCCATACGGATAGCCTTAATCCTATGCATGATTCTTTGGCTTTCATATTTCAGATTACAAGGTATGTTCCATACTTCTTCCACAAGATTGTTATATCCTTCATCCATCATCCAGTAATCCAGTACCCTTAGAGGTTTAGGGCTCCAGTTCTTCGTTGAGGTAAATAATCCTATTGGAATGTGATCTGAATCATACTTATCCAGACCAATTTGGGTCCATTCAGTAGTGGAATTATACCATACCTCATTTAGAAGAAATCTGTCCAGTCAGCTCATACATTTAAGTGAACTAGGATACCAAGTAAACCTCCTCTTAGCCATTGGAAGGTCCTGTAGTTTAAGTCTCCATACAAAATCCTGAAAAGCAACCCTCTCAAATGCATAATGTTGTTAAGCTATCCCATTCCTTTATTCATGTCTTAAGACTGCATTAAAGTCCCCCATAATGCACCATCTTTCATCATGTTTGTCTTTGATAACAGTCTCCAATTCCCGCCACTGCCCCATTTTCAAATGCAGATATGATGGACAATAAATATTTACCATGTTATAGATCACCTCCTCATGATTCCAGAATCATGATACCTAAGAACCCCTCCACAGATAACATTCCTGTTTTCCTGAATTTTTGGTTATTCCACATACAACAGCCCTCCTGACTATCCTGCTGAACTTGTGTAAGCTCAATCAAAAGATTCATCATACCATAACTTTTGGCATAGCCTCCAATCCACCGTATCCAACTTTGTTTCCTGCATATTTATAAATTCTACCTTATGATGTGCATTGAGCTCCTTTACTCTTTTCCTCTGGACACTACCCCCAATCCCTCTAACATTATACGTTATCCACTTCATTAAGTTCTTGTACCTTACATATCCTATCTCTTCGGATGGTGCTGGTTGTTTAGCATAACTATTCATCGCAGCTAACATAGATCTAGCCAGGGCCGTGGACTTATCATATCTTATCCCTAAATCTTGTCCAAGCTCTATAATTTGGTCTAGCTCAATACTGTCATACGTAGAAGAGCTCCTCTCTATCTCATAGTCAACTGATTCAGAGTTAGTCAGACTGTGCTTGGGTGACTATTTTTCCAGTAGTTGTTCTAGCCAGTTATCCAATGTTTCTTGTTCCTTTTTATGAGTTGCTGTCATTTCTTTCCTTTTCCTGAAATCTGGTTTGGGGGCCTTTCTCTTTGGGGTCTGCATTCCTTTTGCCCCTGATAGGAGTAGACTTATCCATGTTCACCATTGGTGTCTTTATCAATAGAGTGAAGTCTACCTTCTGATTTCCCTGTAATAAATTTTCTTGTTTCTTCTCTGTGTAGTTCTGACTAGGCATACTAGCGATCACATATTCTATATTAGGGGATGATGGTTTATTTACCCACACAACTAGAGCAATAAATGTTGGCCACCATTCTAACTTGGGGGGAGTCCAGATGTTAGCTGAGCCTGCAGTAGATGGTCAGTGTTATCAAACTTATCATGTGGAGATAATATATTATCTCCTTCACAAGGCACTACAGGAGTAGATGTTGTCTTGAGATCATTCTCCGAATGTATTGGGCTTTGGGATGAACTAGAATCAGATTCCTCCATCAGTAGAGTTTCCTCTAAGACAGAGGATGACAATTCAGCCCAGACAATAGAAGATTTCTGCCTGTCTAATTCCCTGATGTAAAGAGTGTATATCTTTGAATCCAGCTCCACAACTAGGGTGATGGGGATCTCACACCTGTTTCCATTTAGTTTTACTGATTGGCTAATTCCCAAATTGAAGCTTAGGGTGATGGGGATCTCACACCTGTTTCCATTTAGTTTTGAAGATGGACTTGTACTAAATTCCCAAATTATAATGGGATTTTTTTTGGTTAAGTCCTAGATTTAATATCAGCAGAGACAACTTTAAACTCCCTCTTAGGATCCATCTTGTTTGTATGTCTAGCCACTATTCCAATGAGAGAATACTTAGCTTTGTTTGCTCGAAGTTTGTAAGTGCCAAGCCAACTGTTATTCAACTGATATTCCCGAGATTGTAGGTCATAAATCTACCTAAATTTAGCAAATGCAAAGGGACGACCATCTTGACCCTTCTTACCGTTCATTCTTAAGGCTTGCAGGTCTCCACACTTTTTCAAGACCTTTCCCAGCTGCTCCACAGGGCAGGTAGGTGGAAAATTTGTAATAAAGAAAGTCTCTTTCATAACATAATTGCCTCTCATAAATGACTCAGGCCGTTGTGACCCAGTTACCTTGCCAGCGGGCGCCATGTTACCATACATGTTCTGATTAACCACTTGGGAGTAGGAGACACCTCTAGTGGTAAGCCTATATACTGACCGAGGTCTCTGCATATTTCTTTGGTCTACCCTCGTAGGAATGAAGTATAGGCTTGATACTCCTTGTTGCACAAACTGCCTTGATTCTGGTATTCTGTACCTTATCTCCCTCGGCTAGTTATTTAGGAGAAACAACCTCTGGTGCAATCTACTGTAGGTTTTCCTCATCCTCCTCAGTTGTTGGGAGGGGGTGGTCCACTTTTCAGCCATGGTATACTCAACCTAACAGGGCCATGGATTAATTTATGTATAGAACTCTCAGTGGACGGTGAGGAAGTTGCGCAGAGCTAGGGTGGAGAGAAAAGGGGAGAAGGGTAGAAGAAACAGAGAAGAACAAAGGAGAATCAGCTCCCCGGGCACCAACCGGTATCCCCTCGGAGGAAGAGTTGTGGTTTATATGCATGAATGGCAGCACCAAGCTCCAGCAGATCTGTAGAGAGGAAAATTAGAAGAGGGTACTATTCATGCAACGCCATGTACGCAGAGAAAACTGGATAACTTGCTCTCCTTGCATTACTTATTTTGTTTGACAGGAAAAAGGCTGGCATAACTTTGTTAATCTTTTGTCTTGATCAAGCACAGTAGACATCTAGTACCTTTGTCAAAGCCCGTATAGATCATCTATCTCCACTCAAGAAACATAGGATGTCATTTGCACGCATCAGATGGGAATTCACCGAAGACACAATTGGATGACTAAATTTTATGATCTTCCCTCGATCGAATTCCCTCAAAAGCATAGTTGAAAGAGTATCTTGCATAAGAATAAAAAGGTATGGTGAAATCAGGTCACCTTGGCGTATTCCTTTTCCTGAAGGAAAAAAACTTCAAGGTCTCTCCAGTCACGACTCATTGCGAGCAGGTTGAGTTGTGTACCAATTCTAGTAGAGGTCGGCAAACAGGCCGGGCCAAATGAGCCCTGTACATTTTGCACATTAAAAATGGGTCACGTCCCGACCCACCCATTTAATAAACGAGCAGCGGCGTGCCAAAACCCTAAATGACCCGGGCTCAACCCGCCCATTTATTTGATAGAGCGACCACAGGTTTGATTTTAAAACCCATGGGTAGGACACCGCCCCCCCCCCCCCCCCCCC
>JAOWBN010227454.1:0-12792 GCA_028565015.1 Pinguicula moranensis
CTTAAAATAAGAACAAGTAGTAGAAGGTTGGCTGCGCAAAACACTTATTTTTTTGAAAAAATGTGCTTATAATCCAATTATAATTTTAAGAAGGCTGCGCAAAACAAGCTCTAAGTAAATGGATAGAGTCATGGATGACATCTCCCTAAGCAAACATCAAATCATATGCTATTTTTCCTTCACTAGAATTTTGTCCCACATGATTTTTTTTAATAAGGTTTTAACGATGAATAATGAGATGAACATTCAAATGAGAGTGCTATGGAATGAATCTTTGTACGAATACAGTTTCACCTAAATATAGGGAATCTCGCAATGTTATGATGCCAAACTTCAGGACACTCCAGCAAGCAAAAATACAACAAAAAGCATATATAATAAAGAAAGCATAGAAGCATCCATAAGAAAATATGCCAATTGGAAGACCATAAATTGATAAAAAAAAAATCGAATTCTATTTAAAGAAATTGATTCGGAGCGAGGGAGTAAATGGTGTAGCCCAATTTTTCGTCACCAAAATCAAACTCGGCTCAAGAATCAATTGGCCCATTCTCCACTTCTTCAGCCTCGTCCATAAAAAAATCCACCTCAAAACTCACGTATTAAGGATGATGGAAATAACTTCCACGTGGCCCTATGTGTTGTCCCCCCAATCCGTAGCAATGAACAAACACGTCCACTAATGGGAGAAGGCCACCAAGGCCAAGATTCAAAATAAAAGTATGGCAAAAAAGAGCGGGGGAGAAAAAAGTCCACCATGGGAGAAGGCCAAGGCCACCCACCAATGCATCAGTTGGATCTAAATCCATCCTTGACTGAAATAATATATAAATAATACATGACAATCATATAAGACAATCCGAGAAGAAGAAAAAAGTGTGTTCCATGTTTAATAGTTTTACAATTTAAAGACTATGATACACCGTCTCTATCATGACGGTGCATACTAGCCTAGCGGCGAAGTATGCGGCCTTCGATCTCAGGGTTTGCCTAGAGGTCGAGGGTTCGAGCTTCAATCGTGGTGTGGGGAGATTTCGCTGTCATCTGGGATTAGTTGGAGGGCCCAGTGGGCCCGAAGGATACCTGGGTAGGGAGTTGTGCACTTGGGGGTGCGCCCGGTAAACCGGCCACTTAAACCTGGGTTCGCTAATGCTTGGGGTGCAGGACACAAATTGTCTGCATTCGAGGTTGGCGGCACAATTACTTCCACAAAAAAAAAAAAGCTGTCTCTATCATCAATTCCCACAAAACTAATGGATGACACCTCGACTGGTGCATTTATGATTTATCCACTTGTAAAATTCAAGGGTCAAAATCACCTTTTGCATAATTACAGGTTGGAAGAGACTGTTGACCAAGAATAGATCATACTAATGATCTATTAACATGAATTATTAATTAATAAATTAAATGAGTTTAATTTATTAAACATAATTAGATGACAAATAATATATATAAGCGGTAAGAGTTATCACTGACAATTCTTTTAGTTTTTTGCTAGTAATGGACTAGAGCAAAATGTCTCTATTAAATTTCAGTGCTTCTATTTAGTGAACTGGCTGAAACTCAATACATCAAATGACGCAATGCATATTGGGTCGTAACAAAAACGATCTCTTTGTATAATTACAATGGTAAGACCGCGTACATATGATTCGCCAGAACCCAACTTAATTATGAATATATTGGGTACGTTGTAAAAATGACAAATAATACACGAGTTGAGGAGCGGTAATCCCATGCATCACATGGTCCACTCTATTCCCCAAATGCAGTTACACCAAAATAATCATACAAACTCTTGTACCTGCAATCAACAAAAAAATAAACAATACTTAGCTCTTATAATATGTTGTATAAGAAAAGACTTGTAAGTGTTTGTAATAGTTAAGCTTTGTGTAATCAAAACAATGCCTTCCTTCAATCTTGTTCACTAAAATTGGAATTGATAAACAATTGGAATACAATGTTGCTCAAATTTGTACAAAGTAAAAGCGGAGGACCACGCAAACACTACTTGTCAGCATTGAAATTCGGCTATAAATGTTTGAATGCAACCATTTGAAATTCTTTTTTTTTTTATGGGAACTATATGTAAATAGGACAACTATACAAAACAATCTAAAAACATATTCAAATTTTACCTATGTATACAGATCAAAACTGTTTTTAACCAAATCAATATGGCATATCAGTTTATACACTTGTGAAGCATTGAGATATTATACCAGTCTTTTCTGATATATAAATATAGGTAAATTTGTTACCTAGATCCTAAACCCTAATCCAATATCTCAAATTGGGTGAGGGGGGCTGAAGCCAGATAACGGGAGGGGTGAAAATAAAATTTACACTAAAACTTACCATTTGATGGGCGTGGGATGGGGCGACCGCCCCTTGCCCCTCTCTGGTTCCGCCCCTTGTTAACTTCCCTAAGTTGACAAGGCATTATTATCGGGCTACACTTCTATATATAATTCAATTCGCCTCAGGAGAAGTTCAATTTTTGTCTGGTGTGTTGATCTAAGTTGATCCACCTAGAAAATTCAAATATCAAGTTATATTCTAACTAAGTGTACTTGCAAATGCTTATACTTTTGCAAAACACTTTTCAATGGAGATAATCCCAAAAAGTGATTTGTAGAAAAATGATGTGTGTTTGCAAAAACTTCGGTGTTACATTAAAAATTATAATAATAGTGTTTGCAAATATTTCTAATTGTAACTAGATTTTCTTATATTTATGAAAAAAAAATCAATTATACCCTTCAAAAAATATTTATGAAGTATAGTTTTGAATTACGAGAATGTTTATTAGGATAAAAATATCTTAAATATGTATTTTACTTATTTACAAAAATGTCACCATCTGCTTTCTCACCACAGAAGCACATATCTACCTGCTTCTGGATTATGGGTTTAATTAGTTTTCTCAACGCCAAAGTAGAAGTAGATCTTACAAACACTCAAAAAATGAAAATTGTGGTTGAACCACCAAAAATAATTTACAAAAACACTTGCAAACACTGCCTGGGCTACTACAAAAGCACTTTTGATTTAAAAAGAGAAAGAGAAGCATTAGGCAAAAATCAGGTGTATGCAGTTTACCCTTGTACTTATAACAAAAATAAGTTATTTCCGTTGCAGCTCAGATTACAAGGCGTCTTGATTTTTAATAACTTCATTAATAAAAACAATAAAATTTACTAAAATTATTAACTCGGTATTTTTTTTATCAATAATAACTATTTCAACTCCATGCAAAAGGTAACCACAAAATCTCTATATTTGATATAGTCAATGTTTCGAATTAAATACATAGAATTATAATTTTTCCGACAGCAAGAAAAATGTTCGTCAAATATTCGTTATTCTTTAACTAAAAAATAAAGACAACTTTCCCTTTTATAATTATAGAGTCCATTGCAAATGGAGCGGGAAGAGTCATTATTGACAATTTTTTAGCTTTGTGCTAATAATGAACTATAGCAAAATGACTCTATATTTCAGTGCTTCTATTTAGTGAAATTACTGGAACTCAATATATCAAATGACGCAATGCATATTGGGTCGCAACGAAAATGACCTCTTTGTATAATTAAAAGGATAAGACCGCATATATCTGACCCCCTAGATCTCAACTTAGTTAAAAATATATTGGATATTGTTGTTTCCCCCTTTATAATTATGACAACTAATTCTTATATATATTTTATGTAAGGCCTAACCTGAGGGATCAGCCCAGCCCCCGCTTGGGCCGAACCCGAGTCAAAGAGGGGGTTTGGAAATAGTTTTCAACCAGTAAAACTAGAGATAGTAAGGCTGCACATATTATGAAACGTGCATAATTCAACCTATTCTTCTTAGGGATGATTAAAAAAAATTCAGGACATTGCAATTTCGGGACAGGATTGCCCCTCCGGTGTCACTCCCAAAAAATTTCGATCAGGGAATGAGTTAATCCCGGACGAACCCGAATGATAGGAATTTAGAAAAAAATGGGATTCTAAAATTCCGAATTCCTGAATCCGAAAATATTCAATCCAGGAACGAGAATAGTCTATTCCATACCACCGATATCCCGAAAAACCATCCCTCATTCTTTTCCATCTGCTCCTTGGTCAAAATGGAAGTGAGCTTTTATTCTATAGAAGCTATACCGATATATAAAGAAAGGACCTCTCAAAACCAATCAGCACTGTCTGGCCAATACAAACATTTAAAACTTCCTTTTCCCGCTGTATTCCTACTCAGAACGTGAGGTCATCTCCCTACCAATGTACATAGAAAAATACTGTCGGTATTATATTTACAGAGGCCATATTAGGGATCAGATTACCCCCACTAGAATAGAAGAACAATAATCACAAAATGCGCCATAGATCCAGGTGCAGACACGGAATCTTACTTATTTTTCTCTGGAAGTCTCACTTTCTAGCACAGTAAGGATCTTCTTCATCAAAGGTGATTCTGAAAGAATCAATGGTTTCAAGAACAGTTCACATTGCTACTGCCGTGAAATGAATATCCATCAACGGTGCTTGCGTGGCGTCATTGATTCCAAGACCTTAGGTACGGTTTACCCATCGGCTCCTGTATTCTAGAGTTCTGCGGTGGCAGTGACATCCATCCAAGATTATTGAGCTTAAGGCCAGAAGCTGCCTCATGGTCACTCAGGTAATTGAGGGGGGTAGATGAGTGTGGAACAAAAAGGCCAGTGGAGGAAGTCCCTCTACCAATTCCACTACAGTTGCCTGGTAAGTTCAATCTATCAATAGAGCCCATTGATTCATAACTGATGTGAGGTCTCAATTCATTACATTCTGAAACGACAGTGTATAAGGTTTGATCTGCATTACTTCCACTGTTTAGGCTATGGTTCACACCAATAGCAGTGTCAAAGGAAGGCCATCCATCCCGGATCCCACTCTCACAATTATGTAAGTTTTGACTCAACCCTCCATTCGAATGAGGTTCAGGGTGAACTGCCATGCGAACTGCATTCACATTGGCCCAGTCATGGTTACTTGCTTGTAGTTGGTCCAGCCTTGGAACAGTAAAACCACCTCCAGAATACATACTCTCCCGATTATATAAATCACATGATCTTTTCTGCCTCAGCTCGAGAGGAAGTGATGGATGTATCAGCTCTCTCAAACTTCCAGGAAGCTTACCTCTCTCCATCATTAGATTGCTACTGTGATGGAAATCTAAAGGCAACTGTTTTTCTTGATGATGGCATGATAGATTACTCTGACCTTTGAAGACGGATTGCAGGAGTTCACTGCGGTTTGGGTTAGTGTAAGAACTGAGGAACGGCAAATCATCAGTCTGTATACGCAAAATATCCTTCCCAGCATCTTTAACCAGCTGATCGCTTTCCAAACCAAGCATTTCCACTGGTTCTCCATGTATATATTGTGGATGCACAATTGATAAATCGTGAGCTGAGGCAAACCCAGTACTGAGGCCAGAAGAATCATAATAGCCATGAACATCGGCTACTGGCCAAACATTACTGGCAGATGAGAATGGACCCCCCTGCCTAACTGGAAAATAAACATGATTCAGATTTCTAGGTGACACAATTGGAGAATGTTCATCTAGTCTTGCACTTGGTCTGCCTCCAGAGCATTCCATCTCTATGGAATCAGTCTGACGATAACTATCAAGAGACCCAACTTGCAGCTGATGTCGATCATGAAGAAAACCAGAGCTGGTTGGAGTCACCATTGTACTACCACAGCAATCATCAAGCGAAGCAATCTGCTGCTGGCAATGATTATGAATGAAAACATGGTTGGATACATCAGCTTCATCAGCAATTTGACAATGATTGTGTCTTTGCTCCTCGAAGATGTAGTCACCTCTATTTGCATTTTCATCCTGACAGACATATAAACGATAAAAACTCAAAGCCCCATCAAATAGGAATTGGCAAACTTCAAATAGTTGTGCTTCATATCAGCAATTATAGGTTAACTAGGAAAAAAAGCACGGAAAAGAGCATTAAATCCACCTCTAAATCTGTTCTCATTTCAGGAATTGCCACTTCACTATCCCCTTGTTCCTGAAGCAAGTTTTCTGATGCCATTTTCTCCGGAAACTAGCAACAGAAATAGAAATTTGAAAAATTCAAGAAACAATACAGGTTGAGATCATGCAAAAGAGGGGGGCTGGGAGTCGGTGGGAGTTTAAAATTTTTAGACCACCCAGCTATGTGAAAAATGAGGGTGGCAAAGGAACCTTAGTTGTGGCAGAGGGTAGCCTGCCTTCTCCACTATCAGTAAAAATCTCCAGTGATTTATTCAGAGATTTCTCGTCATCTAGGGTAGCCTGACATAAACCACAAACAAGTTAATAATCCTGATGCAAATGGTGACCTCAAGCTATTGAAAGTATCAAACATTTACAGGGTGTATTTGAAAAACAAGAAATAGTGTTAAACCTTCTCAGACATTTTTTGTCCTATTTCTTCACCCAGGCACCGTGCTAGTTCTTGTAATTGTGATAGTCTCTTCCTCATCTTAGTGAAACCTTCTGGGATATCTTTAGTTGCCAGTTTCAACCTTCGATAATGTATAATGGTGAATAATTGGGTCCTCAGTGAGTGGAATAATTTTCTCAAAATAAAATAAATGAACTAACTAACCAGTATTCATGTAGTTTCTTGCTCTCTTCTTCCTCAAATCTTTCAAATGGTTGAACATTAAGGGAATCAATGTTCCCTAAAACATTCAGAGAGCTTGGCTGAATACTATTACCAGTGTGCTTCAGGCTGTTTCTAAACCGTGCATGTTGTTCCCTGCTGACCTGCAGAAACCAATTGAGTAAACACTTGCTACAACTAAATATAATGATGGAGATATAAGAATATCGGGTAAATCCGTTGCTAGATGAGACAAAAAGAACAAATATTCGGTCAAAGTCCAAAGATGAAAAAGCAAAATGGGTGAGTAAGATTTCTTGACCGAAGTTGGTAAAAGTAGTTCAATCAATGTGAGAACATCTTTATGATAAAAATAAATAAATAAATAATTGAAATTTATATAAGAAACCTTGACATAAGACATATACTTGGCTCCATCACTAGGCCGGATGTCCTGCATGCGTGACTTTTCTCCCTTCTTAGGGACTGAACTCCACTTTTGCCCATTGGAGGAATCAGCAAAACTTCTCTTCAAGTATCTTCTGCATGTCCAATAAATTAAGACAGTTTATTTGTATAGCGTTGATATGAATTCACAGGAATGAACGGCATTTCAATCTGCTACCTAGAAAATATGGAGCCATCCAAGCATCTGGGGAATTTTTACAAGGAAAAGGATTAAAGAAAATTACAGCGAATAACAGCTGCATCACCTTCTTTGAGATTCGTCATGCACCATTCCTGAGTTTTGGTTATCACTGCTATAAGCTGTCTCCGAATTAGCCCAAGAACATGACTCGGGCGTCGCAACAAGATTGTCTTCAATTCCACACAACCTACTCTCTATTAGAGGCACACTGATTTCAGCATGCTTATTAACACTGCATGGAATGTAACACTTCCAGTAAGAGAATTACTGGAATAGCAGGCAAATCCTGCATAATAGCAACCCTAGACTTGAACAAGATTCAGAACCCTAATCATAAATCTCATTAAGGTAACCCATGTTTATTTCATAAACAAGTAGAATTATAAATTAAGCAAAATTCCAAGATCATTAGCATGGACACCATGAAAATTATCTTAAGTTTATCAATTGCACAATTCCCAACACTTTGCGATGCATCATATGTTTCTATTTTGCTTATATGAATACCCAACTACACATTTTGGATTTCAAAGCGGATACATCCCTTCAACCTTCACGCGTCATTGTTGCCCAACTAAAAGATAAAAGGAATCGTATGATAAAGAGACTCCATATAAAATAATAAAGGGAAAGAACCGAACAAAAAAGTGCAGGAATTTACAGATATGATGGTCACAAAGCATAAGCTAACAAAGTAACCTCAATAAATATTGCACCATGTCCACTTCAGGATACTTGAAATTGTTCCATCTTTCCTTCCATGTCTGCAAATTCCCGATCATACTGGAAAGGGAAGCAAACACTGAGGTGTCAAAAATAGCATAGGAAGAAAAATGAGACTATCACATCACCAAAAATTAAACAGGATTACATACTCATGGTGGTACTTATGCAAATATGTGTAGTATAACTTCTTGCAGGCTTTGCGGGACTGTTCCCCATGAAGAATGGTATCAGGATGAAGCTCCCCAAGACATAGAGAAGAACTCCTGTAGCAACAACGTGACAAATATCACACCATTCAAATAACCTACTTCTACTGACGCAGACGCAGAGCATTTAAATCATATCAGAATATACTTGTATTACCATCTTGATTTGATACTGAGATGTGAACCTAATCATTTAAAATAAGTTAAGCAATAGAGGGGAAAAAACGAATTCAAATCATATTAAACAACACAAATAGTTAATCCAACGATATGTTTGATTCTCACTACTTTCAAATAATATTCTAAAACCATATTCCATTGCTAATACTATCTTAAAAAGGCTCGGCAAAATGGTTGAAAGAGAAAGCTGGAGCAGTTTTCAAGAGCAAACAAATTTGGAAAAATTAAAAAAAAAAACAGGAAGAGAGTTACCCGATCATTGGGCAAAAATTATCAAGGAGAGAGAGAGAGAACCGGAGAACATTAAACAGATCCAAAAACACAATGGACCACAGAGTGATACAACAATAAAACACATCCTGCAGTTGTCTGACAAGTCATATTGGAGTCCGCAATGTTATTGACTTCAATATGATTCCATGTACATAGATTCCATTATCTTTGACTTTCATTGTGGGATGTTCACATGGTATTAAAAAAATATAGGAAACACTTCAAGTACTGAACTTTCTCAAAAGTTCAAACCATGATCGCTACTGGAAGAATAATTGTGAAACATAGTATAAACAATTTAGATACAGTATTTAAATTTCATTTGAATTTGTCTAAATAAAGCTGGCAGTTGGTTAATCCTTGATGGGCAGACTAATATATACAGATAATAAAAATGGATTGAGGACTTGCCATTTCACAAAGGGGTTTCCAAAATGAAAATTATCCCCAGCAAGCAAAGCTCGAACAATTGCATCTGGCTTGGGATCTTTAGGTAGAAAGCGTAAGAGAAAATTTCTTTCCCTGTCAGAAAAACTCTGCCAGACCTATAACCAGTTTGATATGAATAATAACTCTCAACAAAAGGAAACTGCTTCGAGAAAAATGGAATTCCAACTGAATTTCAACCATTAGCTATTTTTACCTCATATGAAAGAACATCAGAGAGATTTTCTAAGTCAAATATCTCCTGAGGAACGGAGAAGACATCAGCCAAAGCACTATGACTGCAAGAACTAGGGCCATGTGGAACTAACTGCCTTCGTGCAAGACCAATCTGCCCCCGTTTGGATACCACACTCTTTTTCTTGTTATCCCACTCGAGAGAGATGTTAGGACTCATGCTCAGGTTAAAATTCTGGACTTGCAGTCTTTTCTTATTGACCATGTACTGTTCCTTGGAAGGGCATCCAACCATAGTGGCAGTATTTAACCGCTTTTTTTGCTGATCAGCTCTCATTTGTCCAACTCCACTGCTGTATCAGAAGAATCACCAACAGACCAATATTTAATTTATCATAGCAGTAAACTTACACCTTTGACATTCATACTCAAATGGTAACTGAAATTTAAAAAAATGGTATATCTAATGTGCGCAAGCACGCACATGCACAAACATATATCACCATTAAAAATTTTATGGTATGAAAACTAAATCTATTCAATTCTTTTTTAATCAAATATTAATATATACCCAACTCATGGCATGAAATAGCAAATTCAATGTCAATGACGCAAGTGGCAAGACTATCCTGGATAATTTACAGTTCCAGAGACATTGTATAGGTAAATTGGATGCAGTAGTGGCAACTATCAACCACTAATCCCAATTCCATACATAAACTTTCAATTAAAATTCTCCTGTCAATAAATTTCATTATCACGGTGAGAACTTATAAGGAAAAACTGTGCATTTGACAACAAGGTAAACATATCAGATGGCAATTTATTCATCAACCTATATTTGAGGATGAATAAGGCAGCAAACTGTCGCAGATATCGCTTAGGACCAGCAGTTGGAGGGAAAATTAACTGCAAAAAAGTAAGAAAACGCTGAAAACACTGATTAAAATAGAAAATAAAGGGGAAATAGAACAGAGGTACAGGCAATCTTCAAGCAAACCGCGAGCTATATCAACATTAATCAAACAGCGAATTTGGTAAATATAAAACGTGAAATCTAATAGCAGAAAAGAAAGGAATCAAGAAGAGAAGTAAGAAACCCTAACAATTGAAAGAAAGCTGTGGAGAAACGAGAGTACCTTCGGCGGAGGCGTATATTTGTCCACAGTCCAATGAGGATAAAGAAGAGAGAATGTAGACAGAGGAGACCGCGTCCATGGATGCTGAGCAATTATTTAGTTTTAGCCCCTTTTTCGTGGAAATAAAATTATTTTTGTAATATTTGTTGAGTTAATTCACCTTTTCTTTTGGATAATAGTTCATTAAATTCAAGATAGGTTTTTTTTTGTTTTTTTAAGATTTTTTTCGTTGGTAAAACCTACGAATGGGAACGCGAGGGGTGTTTTCAACAAGGGCCCACCGGCCCCTGAGCCGGGCCGGGCCCGACCAGTTGCAAACCAGCAAACGATTTTTTTTTTTTTTTTATAAGTAATAGACTGAGTTCATAATCATATATCAATGTATCTTTTGGGCCCAGAGGAATCCCTCAAATGTCCTGCCAATGCTTCCCAACGGGTTCGAACTCCATACCTCTTGGCATGCCAGGAGTCTAGTGCTCTGCCGCTAGGCTAGCATTGACAAACCAGCAAACAGTGATTTGTTTTTACCAACAAAGTTATAACCCAAAAATGCCCTCTTTATTGAAAAATAATATATTTTCAAATATATGGGGATAATTATTTTCCACTGTTTACTTTGATACGGTAAAAAACAAATTATTGTAATTATCCCAAAAAAACACTGGACTCTCAAACATTTGCAAATACTATTGCAAACACTGTATTAGTTAGTTGTGATTTAAAAAAAGTATTCAAAACATATAAAAAAAAAAATCGTGTCTTTTCAGGAAAAAAGTCTGTATACATTCAATTTCGAAGAATTGTATCGGCACGAAACACGAAAATATGTAAGGCCCACACAAGAGTTGATTGCCGTAAGAATATTAGTCATCCATTTATGGTGAGACCCATCAACCTAAACTAATCACAATTTAATCTTGCATGGGCCTCACACGTTCTTGTGTTTCTTACGATTACAATTCGTACGTTATATCAACCTTCTTCAATTTCAATTCCGATATAATCCATACATACATAGCTCCACATGAATTAGCAACAAATCCACAATCCTCGGCAAACCAACATAATATCCGCATGTACCAACAGAGAAAGGTTGATATACTTTATCCTAAACTATTTTAGTAACAAATGTTGATATCAAGTGATCATTTCCCTACGAGTAAGAATTGTAAAGATGTTCATTCGATGGGTCATGCGACGCTAATTTGTTTGATTCCATTTACCGGATCATAATGTTGGGCTGGCCAGGCTAATTTGTCTCATTTAGCCATGGGTAGCGGGCGCGAAATTCCGCGTCTGTGCGGAATGCGATGCGGATATGGATGAAAAATCGTATTCCGCAAAGTTATGTAGGCGGAATGCAGATAGAAGTTTTTTGATTTGCGGAATTCATATTCGCCCGCATAAGTTTATTTTCATACATTTATTTTTATTTAAATACAAAATTGCTGGCGGGCGAATTCCGCAGGATTTTGCATCCACCCGCCAGCAATTTTTATTTATTTATTTATTTTTATAGGCATATATAATTACGCGAAATTCGCGGATTCCGCGTAAGCCTCGCCCGCGAAGTTACGCGGAATCCGCATCCACCCGCCCACGAAATTAGGCGAAATTTGCGGATTCTGCATCCGCCCGCAAAATTACTCAGAGCGGACGGATGCGGAATACTGTTCATTGCGGATGGATGCGGAACCGAAAAATTGGTTCCACAACCTTCATGAGCGGAACATAGAATGGGCGATTCCGATTCTGCCTGCTCCGCTGGCCAGGGCTAGTTTGATTCATTGACCGACCTCTACCAACTTGTATCGGGCCTATCCAAATTTGAGTTGGGCTTCATTCCTTTTCCAGCCTGCTGAACAAAAGTTCGTCTTACTTCTGGCCTCTGGGTAGGGGTGGTCATTCGGAATTCCAAATTCCGAAATAAGAGTAATTTTAGAATTTTGAATTTTAGAATAATTTTGGATCAGATCAAAATTTTTAAATTTTGGATTGGATCGAAATTTCTGAAATTTTTAAAAAAATTTCGAATTTTGAATTCGGAATTCAGAACGCACACCTACCTCTGGGCAATATAATCACGTGAAAGCTCACGTGACCCAATTGATTGGTTGTGCCGGGACTGGGAATATAGCGTAGGTCGTCTACCGTCGTCCCCTTCAACCCAAGAGGTCACCACGCCCTTTGTATGGAGGACGGTACGGCGGAGTTCGACGCATCGGATATACAGTATGTCAGCTACGGCGGCGAGCATCATCTGCCGCTTATTATGAACCTTGTGGATCAGGAACTCAGCGAGCCTTATTCCATCTTCACGTACAGATACTTCGTTTACCTCTGGCCCAA